>CAUYRT010015886.1:0-10785 GCA_963574885.1 Lepilemur ruficaudatus | reverse complement strand
AAGTATACAGAAAAAATTAGCCGGGCATGGTGATGCATGCCTGTAGTCCCAGCTACTCGGGAGGCTGAGGCAGAAGGATCGCTTGAGCCCAGGAGTTTGAGGTTGCTGTGAGCTAGGCTGATGCCACGGCACTCTACAGCCTGGGAAACAGAGTGAGATTCTGTCTCAAAAAAAAAAATAATAATTCTGCTCTGTGGGTAAAGGCACTATCTTGTCAGAAAATAAATACTCTTGATTCTATTCATTTAAACTTTAAAATGTGTACTTACCTTTCTACCCTCACTGCCTCTAAACTAAGCTGTCAGCATTTCTTTCCTAAATTATTATGAAAGCACCCTAATCAGCCTCCCTTCTTTGATCTCTGACATATGCCGATCTTTCCTCCACATTGATACAAGAGTGTACTTTCTATATAATAAAAATGTAATATTTCTGGTGTACTTCAGTAGTTTCCTCAAGACTTCAGAATAAAGACCATATTTCTTAGTAGAATATAGGAGGTTCTTCAAGACCCTTTCTTTTTTATCTTTCTCCAATCACATCTTTAGTTCCCACTATACCCTTGATTCCAGACATACCCACTTCAGTCATACTCTTCAACAAAAACTACTGACAACATTCTGGATTTGGAATAATGCAATTTTATGGTTTTATTTTGAAAAATTTAAATCACTGATATTTTGCCAATATGGGACTTAATTTAGTCCTTTTAACCAAAGGAAAAAAACAATAAACATTATTTCCTCCTTTATAGATCATATAGGCAGGTCTAAGGAAGACAGAAAAACCTACTGAAATTCTAAACTTTGCAATATAATGAAAGACCAGCTGCTCAAAAAAAAACCCGTATCTTTACAGAAAGATATACAAAAAGCTCATAGGTGTACAAATAATATCAAACATCTACCAAGGAAAATTTTACTTCTTAATTCTTGCCATGATGCTATGTTAAGACTATCCCTAAAGTCAAAAACAGCCATAAAAGCAGGCAATATATGTACAGTAATCATATAAAATTACTGGAAAACAACAAATGCAGGTATGCCTTTACAAACTAGCATCCTTGAGAGAAGAACAGTATACAAAAGGAGTTCCAAATTTACCCCATCTTCATCTGTGAACTGTGGTAAAGGAAAATAAGATCCAAGGAAGAAGGTAGGCTAAGGTGATAGAAGCCAGAATCAGGCATGCTAAAGTATTTGAGACTTAAAGGCACAATCTCAGAAAAGGGAGCTGACAAGCAGCAGCTCAAAAATCTACATATTCTTCTGAATTAATTGGTCAACTCCTAAGTATTCATCTGCATGATAAGACTCCTAAAAGCCTGACAGAAAATAACAGCTGGAAGATTGAAGAGATAAACAGAGCTTTCAAAAGACAAGAAACGTTGGAGAGATGGAGGTTGGAATTCAAATCCCACCAAAATGATTGACTGAGCCTTGATATTATAATACCCCAGTTGGGATCCCAGAAGAGCCATGCTAAAGCATGGAGTAAGGGCCAAGGCATAGAAGTGAGGGCAAAGTTGACATCAACTAGCCCTAATAAAGTCTAAAAATCAAGCCTCAAGGTGATTATCCAACATACTATCTGACTGCCAAACGAAACCATAATTATTGTTGAAGAAAAATAACATCATCCAGAGCCTCTACAAATTCTCCTCCACAAGTTCTCCTCCACAGTAAAGAGCATCCAATCAAAAAGTATGAGGCATGCTAAAAAGTAGACCAAATACTGAAAAGCAAGAGGAAAAAACTGGAAATAAATACAGACCCATTAGGGATTCAGATATTGGGGTTAGCAGATGGAGGCTTTTAAAACAAATAGAATCAAATAGTCACTTTAGAAGTAAAATATATGAGAAATATAGCCCAAAGAGCAGGAGAAAGATTACAGTTGATATACTGTAAGATTTTTACATTGTTTGAGAAGTGGTAAAAGTGTTAATATAAGTTAACTATAATAACTGAATATATATTGTAATTTCTAGGGTAACTATTAAAACAATAATAAAAATATATAACTAAAAGGTTAATATAGTAAAAAAATAAATTAATCATATCTTTCTATTTTCTATATTTTTGATGCTTTGACATCTGGAGATTTGCTGATTGCCACTCCCAGAGTTAGCTAATTCCTAGAGCTAGCAAATAACCATGTCTTTGATATGCAAGCCAACCAATCCAAAGTCCATAGCCCTAACTACCTCTTTTTTTTTTTTTTTTGAGACAGAGTCTCACTCTGTTGCCCGGGCTAGAGTGAGTGCCATGGCGTCAGCCTAGCTCACAGCAACCTCAAACTCCTGGGCTCAAGCAATCCTTCTGCCTCAGCCTCCCGAGTAGCAGGGACTACAGGCATGTGCCACCATGCCCGGCTAATTTTTTCTCTGTATTTTTAGTTGGCCAATTAATTTCTTTCTACTGTTAGTAGAGACGGGGGTCTCACTGTTGCTCAGGCTAGTTTCGAACTCCTAACCTTGAGCGATCCACCCACCTCGGCCTCCCAGAGTGCTAGGATTACAGGCGTGAGCCACCGCACCCGGCCCTAACTACCTCTTTTATCAGGCTCTCACACTCTGGGAAACTCTCCCCTGCCCTAATCAACCTAGGGCCAGGTATCAGATAAATGGGGATAGTCCCTACACCACAGAGCCTGCTGAAATTATTTAAACTAGTCAATCCTAAAATTGCTTACCCTGTCTTGCCTATTTCCTCCTGCAGAAATCACAATAAAGGCTCTTGCCTGTGTTTTTCCCTCACATCTTCTGCTTCCTGATCTAACTCATTACTTCTCCATAGGGCCCCCTATGGAAGAGTGTGCATCTTTCTCTTGGGATCTGTAAGCATAACACAGTCTTTTCGATGGCAGTCGACTCCTTATCTATTTATTGGCCTCACCATACCCAAATAGTAATAAAACTCGTATTTTATAGCTTGAACAACATGGTGAGAGAACCCATCACCTCTACAAAAAAAAAAAAAAAAAAAGAAAGACAAAGAAAACTTAGCTAGGCATACTGGTGCACCTGTAGTCCCAGGTACTCGGAGGCTGAGGCAGGACGATCACTTTAAGCCCAGGAGTTTGAGGTGATATTGAGCTATGATGACACCATTGCACTCTAGCACGGGCAATAGTGAGACCCTGTCTTAAAAAACAAAAACAAAACAAAACAAAAAACATGTTTTGGCTGGGCATGGTGGCTCACACCTATAATCTTAGTACTTTGGGAAGTTCAACTGGGAGGATTGCTTGAAGCCAGGAGTTTGAGACCAGCCTGGGCAACAGAGCAAGACCCTGTCTCAAAAGAAAGGAAAAGAAAAGGCCAATCCTCAAATAGAATTTTGAGGGCCTCTGAAACAATCTTCAAAAAGTATAACAAAGTTAGAGGAACAAAACTTCCTGATCTCAAACTTGCTACAAAGCTACAGTAATCAAAACAGTATGGTACTGACATAAAGACAGACATAGAGACAAAAGGAATAGAACTGAGAGTTCAGAATTAAACCTACACAATATAGCCAATTTATGTGACAACGATGCCAAAACCATTCGGTGGGGAATGAACAGTCTGTTTAACTGATGGTACTGAGACAATGGATTTCCACATTCAAAAGAAAGAAGTTGGACCTCTACCTCACAGCATACACAAAAATTAACTAAAAATAGATCAATGACATAAATATAAGAGCTAAAAACATAAAAATCTTAGGAAAAAACATGAGGATACATCTTTATTACCTTGGATTTGGCAATGGATTTTTAGACACGACACCAAAAGCATGAGCAGCATGAGAAAAAAACAGATAACCTGGACTTCATGAAAATTTAAAACTTGTATATCAAATGACATTATTGAGAAAGTGAAAAGATAAACTACAAAATGGAAGAAAATATTTGCAAATCATGTATCTAGTAAGTATTTAATATATGAACCCCTACAACTCAACAACAGACAACCTAAAAATGGGCAAATGACTTCAATAGACATTTCTTCAAAGAGGATACACAAATGGTACTTGAAAAGTTGCTCAACATCCATCAGTCATTAGAGAAATGCAAATCAAAACCAGAATGAAACATTACTTCACACCTAGTAGGATGGCTATTATCAAAATAACAGAAAGTAACAGGCACTGTCAAGGATGCGGAGAAATTATTGTACATCGCTGGTAGGAACAGAAATGGTGCAGCCAACATGGTGCAGTTTGGCAATTCCTCCAAACGTTAAACACAGAATTACTGCAGAAACCTGAAATTCCACTCCTAGGTAGTATACTCAAAATTGAGAATAGGGACTCAACCAGATACTTCACAACAATGTTCACTGCAGCATCATTCACAATAGTCAAAGGTGGAAATAACCTATGCGTCATTCAACAGAGGAATGGATAAACAAATTGTTTTATACATACAATGAAATATTATTCAGCTATAAAAAGGAATGAAATTCTGATACATGCTGCAGTATAGATGAAGTTGAAAACCACTGTGTTAAGTGATATAAGCTAGACACAAAAGGACAAACACTACAGGATTCCAATTCTCTGAAATAACTAAAATAAGCAAAGCCACAGAGAAAGAAAATAGATCGCAGATTACCAAGGGCTGGAGGAAGGGTGAAATGGGGAGTTATTGATAATAGAGTTTCTATTTTGGGTGACGAAAATGTTTAGAAGTAGATAGTGGTAATGGCTGTATGCCCAACACTGTGAACGTTAAAAATGGTTAAAATCGGGACTGTTGGACTGCCAACAGGAAGCCACCCCCCCCCAAAAAAAATGGTTAAAATGGTGATTTTGATAATTTTTTTTAGTGCATGAACACACACAAACACAAATATATGTATTAAAAAAACAGATAACCCTAGATATCCATAGACTAAGAGTGAATCTGCATGGGACGTTACAGAAAAGTCAGTGTTCCACAATATTTAATTCTACAGCAATGAAGTCATAAGACTCTTAAAAACTGTGTCCTAAAAATTCTAAACAAGCAATGTGCATGTTAAAGCAAAATAATATTCTTTCTCAGTTTTTTTTTAGTAATCCAAGAAGCTCAATAAATAAAACTATCTACTTTCATACTTGGATCTTACACATACACACACACACACACACACACACAAACACAAACACAAACTCTCCCCACCCCTCATGCAAGTGACTATAAAATGGACTATGGCCTATATCTCTTTACTGCTTTTTGTTCTTCCAGGAGTGGACATTAAAAAAACGTTGGTCACTGACATCAAATCAAGCCTTTAACACTTACAAAATATACTGCTCCAAAGCTTCCATGGCCAATTTCTCTGAGATCTGTGAAGAGCTTCTCTGGATCTTCTTTGAAGAAGAGCTCTGCAATTTCAGGGTCCTTCAAGCTGCCCGCTCTGTTAGTTGATGGCATCCTGCTGAGCAGTCAGCTGTCTGATTCTAATTTTATACTGCTATCCCAATCCTTGGTTCATCTGTATGAATGAAGCCACGTTGGCATAAACTACTGTAGAAAAATAAGAAAAGAAAAGTCAGGAAAGGCAAAACCTGCTAAGAATAATCAGGTATTGACAGCAAGTACAAAATTATCTCAGCCCTAGAATTTCATTGAAAAGGCAATATGGATACTATTGCATAGCTCTTAAATCTGGCTCATCATCATAATCACCTGTGGAGCTTAAAAAAGAGAGAGTCCTACTATATAGCACTTTCAAAAATTAGATAAGTCTTTATATCTTGGGAGGCTTTCTATATTAGTACTTAGAGTACTGATAAATTTATCGATTCTGATGCAGTTAGCTCATCAGCAGAGGAGATAATATAACAGAGAGACTACTAAAAAACTAAACAATAACCCAAGATGTATCCATAGTGTGTTTCTAACAGGAAACTTTCTTTTCCTTTCACATACCATATGCTAGTGTATTATCTACTCTAACAGACATTCCAAAGAAAAATGGAGTGGGAGAAAGTAATGAATTTAACATAGACAACTGTTGCCCTATAAACCCCATTCACCTTAAAATGCGGCCTTTATCAACTCTGCTTCATTAGATAATCAGACATACAAATAACAAGTAAATTGCCTGGTGGTTCTATCAATTCCTTTACATCAAATTATCCAATTTTAAAAATGGCTGTCGTAATTGAGAGGCTTCAGAACCTCAGTTCTGGAATGACACTGCCTGCACATGAATTCCAGCAACACTATTTACTTAAAGCTGAGAACCTGGGTAGTCTCATTTTCCTAATCTGTAAAATGGAAATAACAATCGACTTCATAGAGCAGTTGGGAGGGTGAAATGAGTTAAAAAATGTAAGCACAGACTAGTACTCCAGCATAGTAAGCACTATAATAAGTGTTAGCTATTTTTCTTAACCTGCTTAAACTCATCAATTTAAAAAAAACTCCCAAATTGATTGCATTAGATTTCTAAGAGAAAAAACTAGCTCCATCCAATTCTTCCCCTGCCTTTTATATAACTTTTAAATAGATCTCATTTTCAGTGGAAAAACTGAACCAAATTTTAATTCTTGCTAGAAAACTTCTTTGTAACTATATGAAATACATTTATATGTCTTTTCTACTTCCCTAAATTAACACTACACAGCAATAAAAAGGTATAAATTGTTAACTTGTATTCCATTTCTAATATACATCCAGGGCTGTCCCATGTCCTTTTACTAATTCCCCTGCTCTAGAAGTTCACTATAACAAAGAATCTCAATCAGTTCTTCCAAGGATATGTAACTATAGCAAAGTCACTGAACTTCTCATCCCTAAAATGAGTAGGTTGAACTCAATTCCACATAAAGTATTAATATTCAATTAATCAACCTGTAAAAAAATTAAAAATAAGCTTCAGTGTTAATTAAGACCTTAAGAATTCTGAATGATCAGGTTTTAGTATTCTCATTACAAGAATTATTTTACTTGAAAATTTTCTAACCAGTTCTATGATTTGCATCTTTCTTTCTTTTCTGCCTCATAAATTCCCACTCAAAAATCTTTTAAGATTTAGATTAAAAGTCATGTTTGTAAAATTTTAACTCTGTTTGGAAAAGGTGGTTACTCTCCATTCCCCAAAACATCTTACAGCATTTATCATATGACATTGTAATTATTTCTCTCTCTCCTTCCTAGACAAACAAACACCATGTGTCTCATTCGTCTTTGTATCATAGTTCTACCACTTCCTCCAACCCCCTACAGTTAATATTAAATAAATATTTGTTGAAATAAAAGAATACACTTAATTCTCCTTTTCTATGCAACCCCTAAAAATGAATTCACTTCCACAAATATATACTAAACAAATAGAAAACATAAAATTATGATATGGAAAACCATTAAAGTTGATAGAAACAGAATAAATTCATAAGGTTAGCAACTTACAGAAAATCAGAGACAAGAAATAATGAGGGAATTAGAATACTTGCTCTACCAAATACCAAAAGATGACACAAAACTTGCCATCACAATACTAAAACAGTATCTAAAAGGAAGTTCAGAAACAAACCCATGAATGTATATCTTGGAATTTAGTATACAATTAGAGAAGGAATAAATATTGTTGGGAAAATTGATAATCTATTTGGAAAAATAAAGTTATATCCCCATCACATACTTTACATAAACATTACTGCTAAATGGCTAAAACAAAAAGCCATCTCAAATCAATGGAAAAAAGACTGATTTGATAAAAATAAGTATTTTGGGGAGAACCCAATAGCCATGTAGGAGAAAAATAAAATAAAATTATTCCTTTCCTCAAACTGAACATCAGAATTACATATAGATCAGATATGCAAATATAAAAATGAAACTATACAAGTACTAGAAAGAAATACGAATAAATTTCTATCTAAGGAAACTTTTCTAACTATGATCTAAATTCAAAGCAGTAAGGACAAAGACTAATATATTTGATAATATAGAAAAGAAAACTTCAGAGGAAGGACCATGAAAAAAGACACCAAAAAAAAAAAAAAAGATAAAAACTTGGTGGGCCAGGTGTGGTGGCTCACGCCTGTAATCCTAGCACTTTGGGAGGCAGAGGCAGGAGGAGTGCTTAAGCCAAGTAGTTTGAGGTTGCTGTGAGTTATGATAACACCACTGCACTCTAGCCCCGGCAACAGAGCGAGACCATGATACAAAAAAAAAAAAAAAAAAAAAAAAAAAACAAATACAACAAACAGCTAAAAGCTCATAAATTTGACAACACAGATGAAAAGGACAAATTCTTTGACGGATATAAACTACCAAAACTCACTCAAGATGAAACAGATAACCTGAATGTCCTATGTATATTAAAGAAATTAAATTCATAGTTTAAAATATTCCCATATAGAAAACTCCAGGCCTAGACAATTTCATTATAAATTCTATTAAACATTAAAGAAAAAAATAATACAAATTATATATAAACTCTTCAAGCTTAGAAATGGGAATCTTCCCAATTCGTCTTATGAAGCCATCATTACACTAGTATCAAAAAAAAAAAAACAAAAACCCAAGAACACTACAAAAAAAATGAAAATTTCTGACCAATATCCCTCATCTATACAAAAGCTAAAATCTTCAACAAAATATCAGCAAATCAAAGCCAGCAATATATAAAAATGATACTACATCACAACCAAGTAGAATTTATGCCAGAAATGCAAGGCTGATTGAACATTAAAAAATCATTGTAATTGTCCTGTCTAAACAGACTAAAGAAGAAAAAACACATGATCATATAAATAGACGCAGACAAACTGACAAATACAACATCCATTCATGGTAAAAATTCTCAAACTAGGCATAGAAGGAATATTCTTAACCTGTTAAGGGTATCTACAAAAAATCTGCAGCTATCATACTTAAGCTTGAAGACTGAAAGCTTTCTCCTAAAGATTAGAAATAAGGGAAGAATGTTCACTCTAATCCTTCCTAATCACCACTGTACTAGAAATTCTAGTGTAAAAGATAAGAAAAAGAACTAAAAGGCATACATAATAGAAAGAAAACTGTTTCTAGTTACTGACATTATTGTGCACATAAAAATTCCAAAGAATGTACAAAATAGCAAATAGCAAGAGGAAAATGGAATATTTAAGATATAAGTCTAACAATATATGAATAGAATTTATGTAATAAGAATAAAACCCTGAGGAAAGAAATCAAAGTTAATCTAACTAAATGGAGAGACGTGTTTGTGGACTAAAAATAGTTACGAGGCAATTCTTCCCCAATTGATCCAAAAAGTCAATGATTCATAGATGCAACACAATCTCTAAGTCCAACAGGATTTTTTATAGATATCAACAAACTGATTCTAAAATGCATATGAAAAGGCAAAAGATCCAAAGTACACAAAACAATTTTTTTAAAAAAGAATAAAGTTGAAGGACTTACACTGGCTGATTTCAAGACTTAACATAAAGCTACAAATAATCAAGATAATGTGGTAACTGAATGAAAGAACACATAGTCCAATGAAACAACACAGAAGCCCAGACATAGACTATACATATATGGATTTTTAACAAAAGTGCAATAAAGATAATCTTTTGATAAATGGTGCTGCAGCAATTGGACGATATACATAAAAATGAATTTTGATTCACACCTCATACTTTATAGAGAAATTAAAAATCATTTATATATCTCATGTAAAAGGTAAACACTATGAACATTTAGAAGAAAACACAGGAGAAAATCTTTCTAACTTTGGGTTAGGCAAAGAGTTTTTAGATATGATACCGAAAGCGTTACCCGTAAAAGGAACAACTGCTACTTTGGACTTCATCAAAATTGAAAACTTATGCATTTGCAAAGTTTAAAGGATGTTGCAGGCTGGGCGTGGTGGCTCACGCCTGTAATCCTAACACTCTGGGAGGCCAAGGCGAGAGGATCGCTCAAGGTCAGGAGTTCGAAACCAGCCTGACCAAGAGTGAGACCCCTGTCTCTACTAAAAATAGAAAGAAATTAATTGACCAACTAAAAATATATAGAAAAAATTAGCCAAGCATGGTGGTGCATGCCTGTAGTCCCAGCTACTTGGGAGGCTGAAGCAGAAGGATCGCTTGAGCCCAGAAGTCTGAGGTTGCAGTGAGCTAGGCTGATGCCATGGCACTCTAGACCGGGCAACAGAGTGAGACTTTGTCTAAAAAAAAAAAAAAAATTCATTAAGCTATATAATTGTTTAATGTATTTTTTATCTGTTTGGTTTTGTAATGAAAAGATTTAATAAAAACAAAGTTGTAGACACAATATAGTACCAATAATATAAAATAATTTGCAGAGAAAGGAGGGCAATATACCAAAATGTTAAGGATTATTTTTAGGTAGTTACCAACATTATGGCCAATATTCACAGGTCTATACTTTCCTTATGTTCCAAATTTTAAACAATAATATGCTCAATTTCTATAACATTTATGCATGTTGTTTACACTGTCAGATGACAGAACAAACAAAAACAAAATGTATAAAAATATGAGAACTCCAAAGAAGTTAGACATCCATGAAATACACCATTAAAACACTGTTAGGGGCCAGGTGTGATGGCTCACGCCTGTAATCCTAGCACTCTGGGAGGCCGAGGAGGGTGGATCGTTTGAGCTCAGGAGTATGAGACCAGCCTGAGCAAGAGCGAGACCCCGTCTGTACTAAAAATAGAAAGAAATCAGCTGGAGAACTAAAATATATAGAAAAAATTAGCCAGGCATGGTGGCGCACAGCTGTAGTCCCAACTACTCAGGAAGCAGAGGCAGAAGGATCGCTTGAGCCCAGGAGTTTGAGGTTGCT
>CAUYRT010015884.1:0-18076 GCA_963574885.1 Lepilemur ruficaudatus | reverse complement strand
CTCACAGCAACCTCAAACTCCTGGGCTCAAGCAATCCTTCTGCCTCAGCCTCCCAAGTAGCTGGGACTACAGGCATGTGCCACCATGCCCGGCTAACTTTTTCTATATATTTTTAGTTGGCCAATTAATTTCTTTCTATTTTTTTAGTAGAGACGGGGTCTCGCTCTTGCTCAGGCTGGTTTTGAACTCCTGACCTTGAGTGATCCGCCCGCCTCGGCCTCCCAAAGTGCTAGGATTACAGGCGTGAGCCACCATGCCTGGCCTTTGCCCACTTTTTAATGGAGTTGTTTGTTTTTGTCTTGCCGATTTGTTTGAGTTATTTATAGATTCTGGATATTAGCCTTTTATCAGATGTGTAGATTGCAAATATTTTCTCTTATTCTGTAGTTTGTCTGTTTGCTCTGTTGATTATTTCCTCAGAAGCTTTTTAATTGAATCAAGTCCCATTTATTTATTTTGTTGCTGCTATAATTGTCATTGGGGTCTTTGTCATAAATTCTTTGCCTAGTCCACTATCTAAAATATTTTTTTCCTACATTTTGTTCTAGAATTCTTATGGTTTCATCCCTTCCATGTAAGTCTTTTATCTATGTTGAGTGAATAATTTACAAATAATTGTAAATCATTTTGGGTAGTATGGACATTTTCACAAAGTTGATTCTACCAATCCATGAACATGATATGTTTTTCCATTTGTGTTGTCTGCAAATTCTTTCCTCAATGTTTCAGTGTTGAGGATATTTATCATGAAAGGGTGCTGGATTTTGCCAAATGCTTTTTGTGCACCTATTGAGATGATCATATGGTCTTTGTTTTTGCTTCTGGTTATGTGGTGAATCACATTTATTGATTTACATATGTTGAATCATCCTTGCATTTCTGAGATGAAGTCCAGGTGGTTATGGTGGATTATTTTTTGATGCACTTTTGAATTTAGTTTGCTGGTATTTTATTGAGGATTTTTGTATCTATATTCATAAGGGATATTTGTTTATAGTTTTCTGTTTTTGTTGTGTCCTTTCCTGGCTTTGATATCAGGGTGATACTGGCTTCATAGAATGAGTTGGGGAAGATTCCCTCCTTTTCAATGTTATGGTGTCATTTCTGCACTATGGATACCTTGTAGGTGTGGTAGAATTTGGCTTTGAATCCATGTGGTCTGGGGCTTTTTTGTTGTTGTTGAATAACTTTTCATTGCTGCTTTAATCTTGCTGCTATTATTGTTTTGTTCAGGAGTTTTATTTCTTCCTGATTGAGTTTGGAAGGTTGTATGTTTCCAGGAATTTGTCCATTTCCTCTACATTTTGTAGTTTGATGTGTAGAGATTTTCTTAGTATTCATGGATAATGTTGTGTATTTCTGTGCTATCAGTTGTAATATCTCCTTTTTCATCTCTGATTGAGCTTATTTGGGTCCTTTCTCTTCTATTTCTTGTTATTTAGCAAGAGATCTATCAATTTTGTTTATCTTGTCAAAGAATCAGCTTTTTGTTTCACTGAGCATTTGTATTATTTTTTTATTTGCCATTGTATTTCGCTCCGCTCTGAGCTTTGTTATTTGTTTTCTTTGGATGGCTTGGTTTGGTTTGGCTTTCCTTCTCTAGTTCTTTGAGATGTGATATTAGGTTGTTAATTTGTGATCTTTCTGACCTTTTGATGTGGGCATTTAGAACAATGAGTTTTCCCCTTAGGAATGCTTTAGCTGAATCCCATGGATTTTGACAGCTTGTGTCCCCTTTGTCATTCAGTTCAAAGAATCTTCTTATTTCCTTATTAATCTATTTGTCGACCAATAATTGTTCAGCAGCAGGTTGTTTCATTTCCATGACTTTGTATAGAATTGAGTGTCACTCTTGGAATTGATTTCTAGTTTTATTCCACTACGGTCTGAGAAGATAGATGGTATGATTTCAATTTTTACAATTTTTTGAGACATGTTTTGTGGGCTAAAATATGATCAATCTTGGAGAATATCCCACGTGCTGATGAGAAGAATGTATATTCAGTAGTTTTGGGGTAGGTTGTTCTGTAAATGTCTGTTAGGTCCATTTGTTTTAGGGTCCCATTTAAGCCCATTGTTTATTTATTTCCCGCTTTGATGATTTGTCCAGCTCTAACAGTGGGATGCGGAAGTCCCCACTAATTACAATGCTACTATTTATTTCCTTTCTTAGCTCTAGTAGAATTTGCTTTATGTGTCTGGGAGCTTTGGTGATATGAGAAGGGATATTACCTTATTGCTTTGTTTTCTCTCGTGCTATTGTTTTATAAAAGTTGTGAGCTTTAGCTCTTTTGGATAATTTTACACTGGTGAATATGTCTTGTGCTGATTCACGTATAATGCAGTTCTGTGCTGATTCACGTATAATGCAGTACTGAGTATTTCCTGCAGGGGAGTTCTATTCATGACAAATTCCCTCAGTGTTTTCTTGTCAGTAAAAGACTTAATTTTTTCATCAATTGTGAAACTTAGTTTTGCAGGATACAAAATTCTAGACTGGTAATTGTTCTGTTTTAGAAGATTCAAGATGGGGCCCCACTCCCTTCTGGCTTGTAAGGTTTCTGTTAAGAAGTCTGCTGTTATCTTGATTGGTTTTCCTTTGTATGTCAGCTGTTGCTTACATCTAGCTGCTTGTAGAATTTTCTCCCTCATTTTGACTTTGGTAGGTTGATTACTATGTGTCTTGGAGATGTCTTAATTGCTATGGATCTTCCTTGTTTTTGATGAGCATCTGGTATCTTGATTTCTGGATCTCTGATGATACCAGGAAAGTTTTCCTTAATAATTCCCTTGAATAGATTTCCCATGCTTTTAGCTCTTTCTTCTTCTCCCTCAGGGATACCTATAATTCATACATTAGTTCACTCAGGGATACCTATAGTTTGTATATTAGTTTGCTTTACATTTCTCTCTAAGTGATTGCTCTGCCTTTTTTGTTGTCTTCTCTTCTTCTTTAAATGACTGGGTTAGCTCAAGAGCCTTGTCTATAAGCTGTGATATTCTCTCTTCTCCTTGATTTAGTTTGTTGCTGAAGCTTTCTGCTGTGTTTTGAAATTTTCTAAGTGACTCTTTCATTTTTTAAAGTTCTATTATATCCTTTCTTATGCTGTCTAGCTCTTTAGTGACTTTTTCATTAATTTCCTGAAATTTTTTTTGGCTTCTTTCTATTTTCAACTTTCTCTCCAATTCCATTCACTTATCTGCCATCCATATCTGAATTTCATTTCTTTTATTTTGGCAATTTCCTTGTGGTTGGAGTTCCGTACTTGTCCACTTCTTCCTGAGGCCATAGTGGAGTTAGTCACCTATCCTCTGTCCTTTCTCTGCACAGTTCCTGTTTCAACTCAACCATTCTTAACCACCGGAAAAGGGCCGCAAAGTTGCAGCAGTAGCAACAGCAGTGGCAGTGGCCCTGGGACTGGGACTGAGGTGTTTTTATGTCAGCCACAATGCTCAGCACATAGTATCTTGCCTATTTGCCTTTTTACCATATCAGTCCCACAACCACACCCCTGCCTCCATCCCCTTCTAGCCCATCCATGGACACTCACTCCAACCATCTTCCTCCTTCCCACATCTGACTGTTGAGGGCTGCAGAAGAAAATTCAACAAGAAAGGGAAGCTATAGATTTACAGCCTCCAACCTCAGCTGGGCCCCCAGTGTCCTGAGAATCCTTGTTTCTGGTCCATGGCTTCTCTCATCCCCCAAAAGTGATTCTGCACCTTCACCATCTCTTCAAGGCCCTGTGAACCATCACAGCCTCTACAAGCCAGCAACCTCCTTCTCTAAGAAAACAGGCTCCTGTTAGGGATTCTGCCAGCCTGGCTAACAACTCCCCAATGTCAGTGGACCTCATCTACTCCTTTAAATGAGCACATTCACCTCTGATCAGAGCATGTTTTTGACTTACAGGTCCCTCCCTGTGTGCTCTGGACACCACAGTTTCCTCTAGGAGGTCGTTGGGGACATGCTTGGTCTTTCTTCAGCTGACTCTATTCTGCTGGCTTTTCCCCCTTAGTTCATTTCCCTCCCATTCGAAAAACCAAATGAATAAAACAAAACAACTTCTAGTATTCATCTCATGTCCTCTTCATTTGAAGACAAACCCATCTGAAGAGTATAAACTGATATAATATTCCATAAAAATAAAATATAATGGTGTAATTTAAAAAGTGATCCCAAAGGTAGTATAGCATCAAGCCTGTAGATCACACACTGAATTCTTTCTTTGTTTTTTTTGGTTTGTTTCTGCTTTTGGTGGTGATTCTTTTTATTTTATTTATTTATTTATTTTTAATTCAGGATATTATGTGGGTACAAACATTCTGGTTACATGTAATGCATTTGCCTTGCCCAAGCCAGGGCTACAAGCATGTCCCCATACAGTGTGCCCCACTTCCATTAGCTGTGGGTTTGCTCCCCCAGACCCCCATCTGACTGCCACCCCAAGAGTATTACTACCATGTGAACACCTTAGTGTTGATCAGTTAGTACCAATTTGAAGGCGAGTACCTGTAGTGCGTGTTTTTCCATCCTTGTGATACCTCATTTTGAAGGATGGGGTCTATTTCTATCCAGGAAAATATAAGAGGTGCTAGATCACCATTGTTTTTATGTAGTTGAATAGTATTCCATGGTATACATATACCACATTTCATTAATCCACTCATGTATTAATGAGCACTTGGGTTGTTTCAAGATTTTTGCAATTGTGAATTGTGCTGCTATAAACATTTGGATGTAGATGTCTTTATTATAGAATGTCTTTTTTTCCTTTGGGTAGATGCTTAGTTGTGGGATTGCTGGATCAAATGGTATTTCTATTTTTAGCTGTTTGAGGCATCTCCAAATTATTTTCCACAGGGGTTGTACTAATTTGCGGTCCCACCAGCAGTGTAAGAGTGTTCCAATCTCTCCACATCCATGCCAGCATTTGTTGTTTGGGGACTTTTTGATAGAGACCATTCTCACTGGAGATAGGTGATATCTCATTGTAGTTTTGATTTGTATTTCCCTAAAGATTAGAGATACTGAGCACTTTTTCATATGTTTGCTGGCCATTAGTTTGTCTTCTTTTGAAAAGTTTCTGTTCATGTCCTTTGCCCATTTATTGATGGGGTTGTTTGATTTTTTCTTGTTTATTTTCTTAAGTTCTATATAGATTCATGTTATCAGCCCTTTATCAAATGTATAGAAATCAAATATTTTCTCCTATTCTGTAGTTTGTCTATTCACTCTAATGACAGTTTTGGTTTTTTTTTTTTTTTTTTTTTCCTGAGACACGGGCTTGTTCTGTCACCCAGGCTGAAGTGCAGCAGAGCGATCATACCTTACTGAAGAATCCAACCCCTGGGTTCAAGTGGTCCTCCCACCTCACCCTCCCAACTATTGAAGACTATAGGCACGTGACACTGCATATGTCTAATTATTTTTATTTTTTTAGAGACAGGGTCTTGGTATGTTGCCCAGGTTTGTCTCAATCTCCGGGCCTCAAGTATCTTTTTGTCTCAGCCTCCTGAGTCACTGGGATTACAGGCATGAGTCATAGTTGATTCTTTCAAGTATTTAATAGTCTGATCAATAACTTAACCATTTTTCTGTATAATCCATATTCAATTTTGTGATAGCAGAGGACTACATTCTTCTACGTAGGGCTCTACTTTCTGATTGGCTAGTGGTTATATAGGAGTTTGCTTATATTTTAGGTACCTTTTCATATTTATGCTGGCTCTCACATTTTATAAAAGGTAAAAATAAAACAAAACCACCACCAAACCCTTAAAAATTAAGGTCATGGCTGGGTGTGGTGGCTCACGCCTGTAATCCTAGCACTCTGGGAAGCCGAGGCGGGTGGATCATTTGAGCTCAGGAGTGCAAGACCAGCCTGAGCAAGAGCTAGACCCTGTCTCTACTAAAAATAGAGAGAAATTAGCTAGACAACTAAAAATATATAGAAAAAATTAGCTGGGCATGGTGGCGCATGCCTGTAGTCCCACTACTTGAGAGGCTGAGGCAGTAGAACTGCTTGAGTCCAGGAGTTTGAGGTTGCTGTGAGCTAGCCTGATGCCAGGGCATTCTAGCCCAGGCAATAGAGCAAGACTCTGTCTCAAAAAGAAAGAAAAAAAAAATTAAGGTCTTGTTCTGTCACCCCAGGCTCCAATCCTGCTGGAGAGAGTGGGTTTGCTCCATCCTTACCAGACCCACAAGCCAGAAGTGTGGGTGCTGTTTCCCTGCAGTTGTTCTGCCTGCAATATCCCCTTCCCTAGTCCTTTCTCCATTCACCAGGCAGGCCTGGACTTGTTCTTCCAATGGCAGCTCCTAACCATCTCCTCTAGGCAGCCACCACCACCCAGGGCAGAGGAAGGCATGCTTTCCTTATGCCTGCATCACAGCTGGGCATACCTCCATAGCACATTGCAAATCGCAGCTCAGTTGGCTGTTTTGGGTCTAGTGTCCTCTAGACTGTAAGCTCTTCAAGACAGGATCAAAACTTTTCTGTTATATCTTGAGCCAGTGCCCTTAATAACCACATTCTTTAAAGTAGGAGTGATATTAAAAATGTCTACCCACAGGTATGGCACAAGCAACAATCAACTACAACATATGCTGGCTCTGAGCAGGGTTGCCAGCCTTATCGATGTGTACTGCCTGCGTGCACCCACAATGCTGGCTGTGCACAGCTTTCAGCTATTGTCCTTACCTGCTTCTGTTTTGGTTCTGCTCTTCTCTTGTTATGATTTGACTTCTATTTCTTTCTTTCTTTCTTTTTTTTTTTTGGCAGAGTCTCACTTTGTTGCCCGGGCAAGAGTGCCATCGTGTCAGCCTAGCTCACAGCAACCTCAAACTCCTGGGCTCAAGTGATCCTTCTGCCTCAGCCTCTCGAGTAGCTGGGACTACAGGCATGTGGCACCATACCCGGCTAAATTTTTCTATATATTTTTAGTTGTCCAGCTAATTTCTTTCTATTTTTAATAGAGATGGGGTCTCGCTCTTACTCAGGCTGGTCTCGAACTCCTGAGCTCAGAAGATCCGCCCACCTTAGCCTCCCAGAATGCTAGAATTACAGGCCTGAGCCACCACGCCCGGCCAGGAGTAAGTTTACTTGTATTTAATGATTCTAACTCAATTGAGTAGAATGAAGCAGTTTGACACCGTTTGCATATAGGGACCGAAGGGAAGAGGGGATGGAAGCAGGAATTTCTTGTGTGTCATAGTCATTGAAACAGTTGGTAATGAGTTGGAAATTTCGGAGAGGATGATGTCATCTGTCTTCCAGAGAGGATTTATGTTTGCTGTTGGCAGGTGGTCAGAGGCGCTAGTACTTAGCAATCACCCTAATTCAATTACAAGAATTAAGATGATTCAAAGTTAGGCGTTTGTTCCTGCAAGGGCTATTATGGTTTTTAAACATTTTAACAGCCTCTAACTTTCCCTTAAATTGTATCTGTTCTGGTCAAACACAGGGACTTTTTGCACTAAAACCCCACATTCTAACATTACAATTTTAATAATAATTTTCAGTTCTTTGCTAACATTTCCATCTTCTATTTTATTGCTTTGAACATATTAAACATAAAGTCTAGGTCTGATAATTATTGTCTGGATGTCTTATAGGTTTGTTACTGTTGTCTTCTATTTCTCTAGGTTGTGGCACATTGTTTTTCCCTGCACATATGCTAGATTATTTATGATTAAGTTTTTGTCCTAATCATACACCTAATTCAAGCTGCTAACACCTAGTTCAAGCTGCTAAAACAAAATACCATAGACTTGGGCAGCTTATAAACAACAGAAGATTATCTCTTACAGTTCTGGAGGCTGGGAAGTCCAAGATCACAGTGCAGATTTGGGGTCTGGTGAGGGCCACTTCCTCATAGACAGCTGTCTTCTCACTGTAAACTCGCCTGGTGGAAGGTGTCCAGGATCTCTCTGAGCCCTCTTTTACAAGGGCACTAATCCCATTCATGAGGGTTCTGACTTCATGACCTAATCACCTCACAAAGGCTTCACCTCCCAATACTCTCACATTGGGGATTAGGTTTTGACATACGAATTTTTGAGGGACATAAAATTCAGATCATGACAGTGGTGGACATTGTATATGACAAACTATAGAGATAATTCAAGACCCAGGATGATGATTGTTTTTGTGGGTTGGATTGTGTTCCCCAAAAAGATATGTTGAAGTCCTAATCTCATGTACCTGTGAATGTGAGCTTATTTGGAAATAGAGTTTTTGCAGATGTAATTAGTTAAGATGGGGTTATACTGGATTAAAGTGGACCCTAAATCCAATATGATGGTGTCCTTTTAAGAGAAAGGAGACACATAGATAGACACACAGGGAAGGAAGATGGCCATGTGAAGATGGAGGCAGAGAATGGAGTTATGTTTTCCTCAAAAGATACCAAGGATTGCTGAAACTACTGGAAGCTAGGAAGAGACAAGAAAAAATCCTCCCCTAGAATACTTGGGCAAATCATGGCCCTGTTGACATCTCGATTTCGGACTTCTAACCTCCAGAATTGTGAGAGAGTCAATTTGTGTTGTTTCAAGCCACCCAGTTTGTGGCAATTTGTTATGACAGCCCTAGGAAATGAATACAATTGTGTTTCATCATTCAGTTTTTACTCTCTACTAGTTTTAAAGTTACACACTCTGTATTATTCTTCTAGTGGTTACCAGAGATCTAACAGCAGGCTTCATGAATGTTTTCTAATCATTACTTCATGTGTTCATTCTTTTTACAAGCATTAATTGAGAGCCTATTATATGCCAGAACATATTCTAGATGCTAGAGATATAGCAACAAAAAGGCAAGCCTTTCTGGAGATTGCATTCAGGTACTGGGAAATATATAATATACTCTCTATAAAAGTAAAGTAAATAGAATGTCACCTTTTGAAAAGTGCCCTGGAGAAAAAGAAAGTAGAGTAGGGACACAGCTATATTGGAGGTGCTGGTGGTTTGTAACCTTACTAGGTCTTTAGAGAAGGTTTCATTGAGAGAGTGACATCTGAGGAAAGATCTGAAGAAAGTGAGGGATTGAGCCATAAAGCGCCCAGGGGTTGAATGTAACCACACAGAGAGAATAGAGTAACAGAGAGAATAGGGTAACAGAATAGTCACCCCTCCTCCCACAGATATGGAAAGGAAATATTGACAGTGGGGAATATGTAACAGAGGGAATGTCCATAAAAATGGCAAAAACATTTTCTGTTTCTTTAAAACATCCTGTACTCCTTTTTGAGAACTAACCCCTGCATCCCTGTCTCAGGCCAGTGGTTGGGAGAGGCAGGGAAAGCCCTTTGCTCTTTGTGCTACGAGGGATGTCTCGGCTCTAACCTGGTGGAGCGAGGTCCTGGGTGGAGGTCAGGGACAAGGAGGTCTCTTCAGTGGAGATGGGACAATCAGAATCATCAACTATAGTTGAACAGTAATTGCCTGAAGCCAAGAATCCACCCTTTAAAAGCTCTGTATTTCTGCTTATTATTAGGATGATGGCATTTCAGACAGGAGTCTCCATCATCCTCCTTTGCCAGTAAAGTAATAAACTTATTTTTCCTTCTTCTCAAACCATTTGTTCTTGTTCTTCTGATGTGATCTCAAGGACAAGTGCTGAGCTTTTCGTAATGGATTTTGGCGTCCCTGCATGGGCCATCAGCTTCCCAATAGAATGGCATCCTGTGACTGCTGGAAGGGGCAGGGAGCAGCTCCAGATCAAGCCATGGGCAGGAGCATCCTCTTCTGGGCAAGAAAGAAAGGGATTCCCCCCATTGGCTGCCGGGACCAGTTTAGCTCTGGAGAAGTCCCATCTCTTTCTCCCCAAATGGTTGCAGCTCCAACCAACCTGAACTGAGTCGAGGAGAAGGAAACAGGTTTGGGATGCGACGGGACAGCCATGGCCATTTGTAAGTAACATTCCCAGGGATGCTGAGACTCTGATCCACCCATAAGGGGAGTGGGGGTCAGATCTCCCTGTTGGTGAGAGGTACTGTTTGCAGGTGGAAGTCTAGAGGTTTAGTGGAAGGAACGTGGGGACCTGGTTTGGATTTTTTTTTTTTTTTTTTTGAGACAGAGTCTCACTCTGCTGCCTGGGCTAGAGTGAGTGCCGTGGCATCAGCCTAGCTCACAGCAACCTCAAACTTCTGGGCTCAAGCGATCCTACTGCCTCAGCCTCCCTAGTAGCTGGGACTACAGGCATGTGCCACCATGCCCGGCTAATTTTTTTCTATATATTTTTAGTTGGCCAATTACTTTCTTTCTATTTTACGTAGAGACGGGGTCTCGCTCTTGCTCAGGCTGGTTCGAACTCCTGACCTTGAGTGATCCGCCCGCCTCGACCTTCCAGAGTGCTAGGATTACAGGCGTGAGCCACCACGCCCGGCCCTAGTTTGGATTTAGATCCCATTTGCAGTTCCCAGGGGATCAGGGAGGTTGGGAGGTGTTGTTCTTCTTGTCTGAGAGAATCTGGTTCTTGGTTTCCCCGTTGGATTAGGAGATTCTGATTCTAAATTGAGAATTCAGTTCCCATTTGTGGTTTCCATTTGGATGGCTGTGGCATTTTGTGTTGGGGATTCCCTGTATTGTCTGTGTTTGTTTGTAAAGTTTTGTTGCAACATAGGAAAGTTCCATCTAAAAGTTCCTTTGGAAAAATTTTGGCTGAATGGTAACCTATGTGTAAAGAAAATGGTGTTATTGTAACCCAATGTATGTGCTGGAGTGTGAGGAGAAGTGGCTGTTAAGTGAAACCCTGATTATACCGTCTTATAGCTGGAATTATTTTGTGAAATGCCAGGTAAAGGGGACAAGATCCCATATGTGTTTGGTTATTGGGTAGGAAATATCTGATTTATTTGAGGTCAGACATTTCATATTTAATGACCTAATACAATGTTAAAGGTGTAGGATAAAGTTAATGGTATGAGAGAGGCCTCTACTGGTGGGATATTCACAATACGTTGTTTAACAGCTGGACCACACCAGTTCTGGGTCTGCTGCTGGGCTCCTGCTGGGGCAAAGCTGCCACGTGGGACTACAGCCCTGGAGGCCGATCCGGTGGGGCAGGGGACAGACTATTTCCGTCTGCTGAGTGATGGGGACGGTGAGGAAGGAACACCTGTTGCCCGACTGTCCCCACTTCCAAGTGTGTACGCCACATGGTGGAGAGCTGCTGCAGTCCCTGTCACAGTTGGAGCAATCAGCAGGAAGGCACTACAGGCTTGACTGCACTCGAGCTTGCATTGATTGGCCCCCTAACAGAGGCTAGAGGCGGTTGGGGAAACAACCCAGCGAAACAGCCCCACGTGGAATCCCGCCCAAGACAACTGACACCCGCCACAGCCATCTTGCTACTGAGGGTGGGGAAACAGAGCAGGCAGAGGGAGAAAAGCATGCTGCCTGAGCGCTTGCAGGGCATGTGTGCTCAACATGGTTGGGCAGGGAGGTTCTGGGGCCAGAGGTCAGCAGCCAGCCAGGAACCAGTGCCTTTCACCATCTGTGCGCATCCCGCCCCAGATAGCTGTGGTACTGTGTTCAGCAGAATTCCTACCTGCCTTTGGTGTTTGCCTAGAACAAGAGCAGGGTACTTAAGAAAATTTCTTATGTGAATGCCACTCCAGCCATGGGAGGGGTCAGGGAGGGTGCAACTTGAACTTTCCAGGCCCACACCCACTAGGCTATGGCTCAGGGGAGGGAATGGCCTCTCCAGCAGAAAGTTCAGTTTGGCCAGGTGTCACTCCGTAGCCAGAGGAAGACAATTTATGTACAGTTAATGTGCTTTTTGTAGAAAGAAAGGACACTAGACAGAACACTGCCAGGACTCCAGGTAGCAAGAAGCCCCCAGGAGAGTAAAGATTTTTTTTCAAGTCTGGGACTCAAATGGTGAAGGAGGGGGCCTGGAGTCCCATGCCTCCAAACATCCCCACAGGAGACAGGCAGCTGTGGGGACAGCTCAGCAGCTCCTCCTCCTACAGCAAGGATGTCAGTAGACACCACAGCAGCATAGCTGAGCTGCAGAAATCTTAGGCCAAGAAGTGGGGGACGTGGAAACCAATGGAGGCAGATGAGGCTGAGACAGGGAAGGGTCAAGCTGTCTGTGTCCTTGGACTCAGCTTCTTGTTGCTCCCCTGGCTTCTAACTATTGACTCAGTCTCTGGACCGACAGCCCCATTGTCGACAGGACTCAGGAGCCCAGAGAGCCCTGGGCATTTCACAGGTGACTACTCCATGAAGGTGCTGCTTCCTGCGGTCTCCACCTGAATTTACTGCACAAGCCCATGAACTTGTTCGAATGGAGCCTTAGTGGGAAACTGGTGAGCCTTTTCTACATGGTGGACTCAATGATCCCACAGGTCATCAAAATGTTCATAGTTTCCCCTCCTCCATACAAAGTGATAATGGACACTCTTTTGAATAGGAGGTAACCCAAGAAATAAGTAGAGTCCTACATCTAGAATGGAAATTGCGTGCATCCTGGAATTGATGCAGGAAAGTGAGATACGGTATTATCTTTTGTCCTCTGGATAAGGATGGCCCTCAGAAGCAGACTTGTGTTAAGCCCTTAAGAAATAGCTTATAAGAGACCCTTCCTAACAACTCGAGGTAAGTATGGTACTATAACCATGAGAAAGGAAAACAGAGTAAAGCAATATGTCAAATGAGTGGGTCAGGTGCTAACCGTTATGCACAAGTTTGCCTCTTTCAGGTTTCCACCCCAGTTGGAAACAAAGAAGTGAAAGAGACCCTGTGAAGTGCCTCTAATGACTCACACCTGGTTGAAATTGTCAGAAATGAGAACCTCGGGTCCATCGTACCAAAGAGGTGTCCCATGTCAGAAAAGGATCCAAGTCCCCAGTGGAGGGGCCAGCCTTTAGGCGATCTAAAGTATTTGTTACAGGAAAAGAGAAAAATGAAAATGTTGATATTGTTGCTAATGTTTCTTTGATTATTTGTTCTTTCTATAGGATGGAGAGACAACTCCTTAGTGAGGATTTTCCTCGTCTATCACCTCTTTGGTTGGACTGTCTTTGTCATCCCAAACCTTGTTCAGTGCTGTGTATGATTTCTGAATTTAAGGAAGCCGGTATCTCAGATCACCTACATAGTGGAACTAATAGCTCTGCACTCAGAAGTCCTGTGTTTCTTTTTAGCCCAGCCCTGTCTCAGACATTGTGTACACGATGATAGTCCTTTTTGCCTGGTCAATCCTCACTGTTGTAGTTGTTGTTTATGACTTTTTTTCGTCTGGTAATCAGTTATTGTAAATATACTGCCAAAATTTTACAATGGCATGCGTAAGTATAAACCGTCCATCTGAAACATTGCCCCAAATCCGCAGGAAGTAGCCCGATGACTACATTGCCCCTCCTCCCATAGATATGGAAGGGTAAAATTGACAGGGGGGAATAGGTAACAGGGAATGGCATGAAAAAAAGTGGCAAAAATATTTTCTGTCTCTTTAAAACATCCTCCACACATTTTTGAAAACTAAAACCTGCATCCCTGTCTTAGGCCTGTGGTTGGGAGGAGCAGGGTAAGTCTTTTGTTCTTTGTGCCAAAGGAGATGGCTCAGCCCAGACCTGGTGGAGGGAGGTCCTGGGTGGTGGTCACAGTGTTGCCTTCAGTGGAGATGGGATGATCAGAATCATCAGCTCTAGCCGACAGCAATTGCCTGAAGCTGAGAACCCACCCTTTAAAAGCTCTGTGTTTCTGCTTATTGTTAGGACGATGGCATTGCAGACAGGAGTCTCCATCCTCCTTGTTTGCCGGCAAAGTAATAAATTTCTATTTCCTTCTCCTCAAACCACTTGTTCTCATTCTTCTGATGTGATCCTGAGGATAAATGCCAAGCTTTTGGTAAAAACAGCAACAGCAAAGTTCTCCAGGTGGGAGTGTCTTCGCCGCGTTGGCTCCGGTAGCAGAAACTGCATGAGCGTGGAGGAGAGTAGCAGGTGATGAGTAACGTGGGGGCAGATTGTGGAAGGTCTTATGGGCCTTCCGGGCAAGCAAGGAGCTCCCACCCAGAGGGGTTTGGAGAGGAGAATAACCTGATGTAACAGGGTTGCTTTGGCTGTTGTGTTGAGGATATATTGAAGATTGCCAAGGGCAGAAGCAGGGAGACCAGTGAGGAAGCAGTCCTGCAGCCAGGCAGGTGACACTAGTGGCTTGGATGAGTCTGACAAAAGTGGAGGTGTGAGCAGTGGTCAGGTTAGGATTATTTTGAAGGTAGGGCTGACTAATCCGATGTGAGGTATAAGAGAGGCATCAAGGGGTGCTTTTACCCACTGTCATTCCTACTTTTTTGTTGTTGTTGTTGCCCGGGCTAGAGTGCCATGGTGTCAGCCTAGCTCACAGCAACCTCAAACTCCTGGGCTCAAGCCATCCTTCTGCCGAAGCCTCCCGAGTGGCTGGGAATACAGGTGTGCACCACCATGCCTGGCTAATTTTTTCTATTTTTTAGTAGAGACGGGGTCTCGCTCTTGCTGAGGCTGGTGTGGAACTCCTGACCTCAAGCAATTCTCCTGCCTTCGCCTCCCAGAGTGCTACGATTACAGGCGTAAGCCACGTTGCCTGGCGTATTCTTATTTTTAAAATGATATCTGATCAAATACACCCTTCTTACTATTTATGTGACATAATCTTAAATTTTCTCCCTTCTGCTCATATATCTTGATTTTTTAAAAGGCAGTTTACTCACCAAAGTAGAGTGCATATGTTTATTTCAATCTATGATACAATATATTTGCAGTAGTGAGAAGGCCAGTATTTATGCTGCATTGGTTATTTCTGAGGACGATTATCACTGACCATCTTGAGATGTTACAATCGCCCTTAGCAATGCCGGCTTGAGCCTAAGCTGCAGCTTTTTGTGCATCCACAGGTTTATACAAATAGTCTCCCCTTATCCGTAGTTTCATGTCCTGAAGTTTCAGTTTCCCATGGTCAACCATGATCTGAAAATAGGGGAGCACAGTACAGTAAGACTGTGTGTGTGTGTGTGTGTGTGTGGAGAGAGAGAAAGAGAGAGAGATACCACACTCACATTACTTACACTATATTGTTATAATTGTTCTATTTTATTATTAGTTGGTTCGGTATGATCTGTGGTTTTAGGCATCCACTGGGCGGTTTGGAATGTATCCCCTGTGGAAAAGAGGGGACTACTCTACTCCTTTTTCTAAAATAAGAAATAAGAATAAAATTATAATGTTCACTTAAGGCAGAAGATTAAGATATATAATAGAGTACAATTGCTTTACATTTTTGTCTAGTTTTCCATAAAATTTAGACTGGAAATATTGTCTAATGATGTTACTTTTAAGGTTTTTATTCTCATAGTCAGGGATTTTAGGTCTCTCTCTTTCTCTCTTTCTCCTTCACACACACACACACACACACACACACACACACACGCACGCACACACAGACTTAACTGAGGCAGAAAGGAATTTATTTAAAAATCTCAGAGCTATTCTAGAATCAATGGGAGGTGAGAAGGCTGGTGTCCTGGACTTGGACAATGGGCTGGAACTCAGAGGTGGATGAGCTTCAGGGAACACAGCCAGGTCTGGTCACAGAGCAAATCTTGTCAGGGTACTGCTGCTGGCACCGTGACTATCAGACTCTCTGAGGTTGTGGTGACTCTGATTCTGCTTCTTTGTGTCAAGCTTTAACATTTTGGGCTGTATCATCTGATAGCAGCAAGCCTAGGTCATCTGCCTGCATCATGGACTGTCAGAGGGGTACATGGGAGAATCAGACACCTTCCAGTTCCTTAGTTAGAGGTGGGTTCTGTCTCCCTCCCATCTTACATGATGTAGGGTGAGGAAGAGATTCCTCCAAAGGAGGAAAGGTGTCCTGGTGTGGGGTAGCCAGAAAAGGGGCAAAGGTCCACTATAGTCAGTCCTCAAGAAAGAAGGGTGCAAGCTTTCCATGAAGGAAATAATTTTTCAAATTAATATGGTAAATTATTACACAAAATGTGATACATACATACCATGGAATATTATTCAGCAATAAAAAGAAATGAACAACTGATGCATGCAACAATTTGGAAGAATCACCCGAGAATTATGCCATACAAAAAACGCCAATCCCAAGGGCTACATCCTATATAATTTTACATATACACACACACTCTCTCTCACACACACACGTTTATTTCTGAAAATGGAAAAGTTATAAAAGGAAGAACAGATACGCAGCTGCATCAGGAAGGAAGTGTGGGTGGCTATAGAAGATCGACAGGAGGGATCCTTGTGGGATGGAATGTTCTATATCTTGACCTTATCAATGTCAACTTTTTGGCCTTGATATATTATATTTTGCAAGATACTACCATTGTGGGAAATTGGGAAAAGGGGATATTGGATCTCTCTGTATTGTTCTTAACACTGCATATGAATCTACAGTTATCCCCAAATAAATACTTTAAAAAAAATCATGTCTCCAAAATAAGATATCTCTAGAAGTAGATTTGAGTCTAGACTGGCTCTGGGAGCATTGCAAATTAGTAGTGAACATAAAAGATGCTCTAACTCAGCCAGTTGCAGTGACTCATGCCTGTAATCCCAGTACTTTAGGAGGCCAAGGCAAGAAGACAGCTTGAGACCAGGAACCTGAGACCAGCCAGGACAACATAGTGAGACTTCATCTCTATAAAAAATTAAAAAACTAGCCAGGCATGGTGGTGCACACCTGCAGTCCCAGCTACCCAGGAGGCTGAGGCAGGAGGATGGCTTGAGTCCAGGAGTTTGAGGCTGCCGGGAGCTATGATTGCCCCTCTGCACTGTAGCCCAGGCAACAGAGTGAGACTCTGTCTCAAAAAAACAAAAACAAAAACACAACACCCTGAAAAACAGATGTTCTATCTTGCTATTCTACCAGTAAGTGGGAATTTAAACAAGAAGATACCCTGAGAGGATTTCGAATAGCAGAAGGATGTAGCCAGTATGCCTGTTTTCCAAGGGAGTGGCCCCTTATTCAAAATGAAATTTAATGTAGCCCAAACTCATTTGAAATGTCTCAAATTGTGAGTGATGAGGATTTCAAAATTAAAAGAAACCCAAACCAATGGAATTTTGATTTTGAAATTTGGTTCTAGCAGAGTCTCCTGGAATACCAAACAGTGAAGACTTTTCTTTCAATCACTACATCCCCAGCAGACCCTGGTTTTAGATCTGGATAAGGTCTATTCTTGCAGTTGTAGACATTTAAGTGTTCTTTGTTTCAATAAATATCTTCTGAATCCTCTCCTAAGCATACAGTATTCTAGTATCCCTTGGTATGTGGCAGAGAGCCTTATATAAAATACAGGCACTATGTACAGTTGCTGACTGAGCTTTGGGTTTCCCAGCTGAGGTGAGCTGCTGGTGGCAATGGGAGAATAAAGAAGGTTTTTGAAATCATCCTTCTTACTGATAATCATGCTTTTCATTCATTGGCACACATTCTTATGTTGCTCCTGGCATTTCACTCCTTACAACAATCCTGTGAGGTAGAGCTTGTTATCCACATTTTACTTATATGGAAACTGAAGTCCATAAGGATGGAGTGGCTTGCTCAGTGTTGCAGATCTAAGTAGGACCAGATCCTGGACGGGAGCTCAAGTCTCTGGGCTCGCAGGAAGTTCTCATTCTGGTGTACCAACTATCATCTCGTGTCAGAGCTAGATTTTTCATCGAGTCTAAGATGCCATTGATAAAATGCAACATTATTTTATGTGCCACTCAAGCTGAAACACAAACTGTGACATGCCATTAAATGAAGGTGGAGTCAATATCACAGATACTACAGTGTTAAATATAATGTTATAGGAGGTATAAATTTTATTTGAATATTTGTCTTGGGCACAGTTCTATTTCCTTTTTTAACTTATCTGGAAATATGTATTAATAATTAAATGCTTTTTATTTACAAATGTATTATAGAAAGTATTAGCTTAACAGATATAGTGCCTTATAAACCTTTTCCTAAGAACTGCTGTGAAAGACATGTGAACAGCGAAAAGTTTACACTATTATCTTAAGATAACACACTACAGGGGTGAGGCAATACCTAGGAAGAAGTGATTCA
>CAUYRT010015883.1:0-16411 GCA_963574885.1 Lepilemur ruficaudatus | reverse complement strand
TGTGCTTGTGTGTATGTGTGCTTACATGTACCTGTACGTGTGTGTGCACATGCACGTGTCCAAGTGTGCATGTGTGAGTGTTCATGTATGTGCATGTGCATATATGAATGCACCCCCCCCCAAAGAGAATAGGTATCACAGGCAGTACACGGATACCAAGTTCCGGGCCTCCCACCCACTCACATGGCATCTACAGCGAGGCTGGGGGCTGCTGGCCGGCACCAAGCTGGCTTTCGCTGCAGGAAGCTCTGGGAGCAAGTTCAGAACCCCCCAAGTCAAACATCCACCGGGGACAAGGCGTCCCGGAAACAAACAGTACTCGGGCTAACAGCAAAATACAAAGTTAATGAAGGGTGTAAATAGGCAATTTAAAGAAGAGGGACAGTTGATAGAAGTCCAAACTCATTTCCATTAATAATTACATATCTGATTGACTTACTGTCTTTCACACATCTGATTGGCAACACTTAAAACAGTTGCCAGTGGAAACGCCAGGCAGCCGCACTCCTAACACCGACAGCAACAGTCAGATTCGCAGCACCTTAGTAAATCAGAAATATCTGCTCATATGAAACAGACACACATTCCGTGTGACTCAGAAACCAGAGGGCTGACGTCTGGGGCTCAGAGAGTCTGCAGGGGGCAGCTCACGCTGCGGCCGGACTTGGGGCTCAGGGCACCCCTCGCCCAAGTCTAACGCCCCCTTCCTCCCCCAGTGGCTGCCTGGACATCCAGCTGCCCCCACCCTCCTCTCCACTCTCCTGCCTCCCAGCTGCTTCCACTCCCCAGGGTGACTACAAACGTCCCCTCCTCCATGGGGCCTCCCTGCTCCACTCTGCTGGCCTCTCGTCACTCCTGTCCTGTCCTTGTCCAGCCACCTGGCGGGCCTGTAGGCTACCTTGATCACGGCTCTGCCCCGTCCCGGTGCACCCTCAGCTGCCCAAGCCGGGGGTGGGCTCAGGCCCAGCACAGGGCACGGAGGACAAGTCCGTCTGCTCGCGCGGCGGAGTAGCCCTGGGCTTGCGCTTGCGTCCCCGTCACCTGTTCAGCCATCACATCATTCCCACCCCTGCCCCCACTGTGTGAGGTGCAGGGCTCCAGGGTGCGGCAGCTTCCTGGGAGGAGGCTGCCTGGGGTCTACGGGGCTGGGAGCTGCTGGGGGAAGGAGGAGACACGGGGCGGGGAGAGCCTGGCCGGCGAGGGTGAGTGGGCTGCCCCGGACAGCAGGGACGGAGGGAGGTGAGCCAGGCCGGTGGAGAGCTCGCAGGGGCTAGGGAGGCCGGGGGTGGGCGGCCGGTGCCCACCTCCCCACTGCCAGAGCTGGAGCAGACGCCTTGCCCCACCTGCCTTTCCAGACAGTGCTGTCACAGGCCGCGCTACAGAGCGGGGACCCTGTAAATGTCCCGAATCGCAGTGAACCGTCCCCACTGTCTTCATCAAATGATCTGCAGACGGCAGTTTGGAGCCGTGAGTTTGCATTTTTCAGAAAGCTCAATCCCAGCTGTGAGCATAAATTAAAAGGCCGGTCCTGAAGCCTTTGTCCTCTTTGCGCACTGCAAAGGCCAGCGTCCGTGTGACCTTTCGCCAACAAAGGACTCTCCTCTCTGATCCTTTCCCAGACACCAGACACCCCCGGCTGGCAGAGCTGGGCCCCGTAATTGCTGCGCCAGCCTGCCTGGTGAGGGAGGCTGCTGGCCCGTCCCTGGGACAGGGGAGATGCTCTGACACAGGGTCCCCAGAAACAAGACCCCAAACGCCAGTGTCTGCTGCTAGAGTGCGAGAAAGGCTGCAATCAATACCGGCCAGGCCAGCTGCCTCTGTGGTCACACGGCAGACCCCAGGGGAACCAGGGTCTGGGGGCTGCCGTCCCCACAGGGGGAGGGGCCAGCTGTGCTCAGGGGGTGGACACCCGCGTAGAGCAGAAAGCACAGGCGTTGGGGGGGGCGGCCTCTCATCCAAGTCCAGCTCTGGACACAGAGACCAGTTTAGCTCCCCACCCTAACCTGCCAGTGGCCGCAGGACATTTACCCATCCCTCTGGCCCTCAGTTGTACCTTCTGTGGACAGAGGTGACGATCCACGCTTAGTGGGTGGTTAGAGCTGGTGTATGAGCGCCTGCAGGTGCAGCCGACACTGGTGACAGTGACCATCCTCACTGGCCTTACCCTGGCTGTCCCCCGAGGAGACAGTCATCTCTCTCCATCCCTCTCCCCTGAAACTCGGCGTGAACGCAAGGTGCCGTCTCCCACAGGCAGACAGCTCGCATGACCCAGAGTCCACAGGGCGTGTTTGGAAGTCAGTTCTCAGGCCTGCTGGGGTGTCCCTGGCTGTGTGACGTGGCTGGGACGTGTGCTTGTCCTGAGGCTCCCTGCTTGCCCGTGAAGACAGGACAGACACTTCCTGCCTCCCCAGGTCACGAGAGCACCGTGGATCCGCAGGTGAGAACGGCATGGGCGAGCTCCGCGGGCCACACCGCGTGGTCCCACAAGCCATGGAAGGGGCCCAGCCCCAGGCTGACAGACCCCCCACGCAGCTCCTCTGCCCTCCTGGAGCGCTGTCCCACCAGGTGAGTCTGCCCTGGGCACTCGCTCCAGCTCTGAGGTCGGAGCCGGGCTCCAGCCACGGGGGCCTTCCAGAATGTCCCCCCTGTGCTGGTTCCCAGAGCCCCTCCCCACTTGCAGGTGGAATTCCTGAGCAAGGTGCCCACATCCTGCACCAGTGCAGTCTTGCTGATTTCCAGAACGTTCTCCAGTTCTTGGGGTGTCCCTGCCGTCCCCTGACTGCAGAGCCAGGCCACAGTGAGGCCACGGATGCTGTTCTCCGCCTGGGAGCAGGTTCCCTGTCTTCCTGTCGCTCAGCTCGATTTTATATTTAAACTTGACTTCAAAAGTTACATAAAATATTAAAATGCGAAGTGCTCAGCGGCCTCCCCTGCTGCCCCTATTTTTAGCACGAGCGCCAGTCGCTGGAAGCCGCCAGCGCGGGGGCCGCAGTAGGCGTTGCTGCGGTCTGCAGGGGGTAAGAGCGGCATCGAGGGCTGAGGTGATGCGGGCACAAGCCCAAGATTAAGAGCTCGAAGTTTCACTTAAATCAAAATGAAAACAAATTACAAGCCCCAGTTTGGCGGGCCCCCCCGGGGAGATAGTCAGACTCAGGGCTCTGGGGATCCTGGGGAGAGAGCAGGTGGCCCTCGCTGGTGGGCCATGGTCACCTGGGCCAGGCAGGCTGGAGGAAGGGCCAAGCTGTGGACAGGAGGCCCCAGCTGCCTGTCCTGGGATGGGCCTTGGTTTTGGCCAAGCCACCGAGGAGCGGGCAGCCGTCACCACGGTGATGCTTCGGGGCAGACAGGGAGGGAGGCGCGGGCGTTGGGGATGGGGGCGCGTTCGCTGGGGAGCCCTGCGTGTGGGTTTGAAGCCTTAGGTGCAGACGCCGCAGGGAAGCTTAGGTGGAAACTCGCAGACAGACAAACAGCGGGTGCAGAGCTCGGGGCCCCCAGGTCTCTGCCATTCATCAAAAGCTTCATTTTTTGAATCTCCCTGCAGAGGTGCAGGCCTGCGTGAGGCTCCGGGTCCCTGCACCTGGAGCGGACGCCCCTCCGACAGGTGAGCGGGCTCTGCGGGTGGGCAGGGCCCCGGCCTAGACACCGCACCCAGTCGGCCTCTTTCCAGGGCGTTGGGGAGGCCGGGTCGGGGTCGTCCCTCCACCCCGGCTCAGTGTGACCCCATCAGCCTGTGAGTGACGTCCTCCCCCAGCAGTGACCTCTAAGATCAGGCCTTGAAGGTCACCCAGGGGATGGGCAGGATGGGCTGGCAGCCCTGGAGTCCCCCCCAACCCCCGCTCCCCGCAGGCCTTCTCTGGGCTTCTGGGCTGAGGCCCCACAGTGGACGGTGAGGCCGGCTCCTGGATGTGGGCAGGGGTGGTGGCTGCGCAGAGGACCCTTCCTCACAGGCTCCTCAGAGAAGCTAGTGGGCACACAGCTCCACTGTCGTCCCCAGCTCTGCGGCTCAGAGCCTCTCCAAACGGCCCTGTTCCCAGGCTTGAATTCGACCCTGTGTGTGACACTCCTGGCTGGTCCTTGCCCCCAGTTTCACCCTATGCAACTCCACTCCCCGAGGTCACCCCAGAGGACTGTGCCCCTCACACCCAACCCACTGGCCCACACGAGCCCTTGTTCGGGGTCTGCTCTCGGGAGGACTCCCCTCCCCATGCCCACTGCCCTCCAGACCCACCTCCTCCTGGAAGTCCTCCCAGATGCAGAAGCCGGGGCCACGTAAGCCTCGGGGCAGGTCAGTATCTCGAGGAAAGGACCAGAATTCTTAGATGCAGGTTGTGCGGTGTGCACTGTCACGGCTCACAGGCCTGTGTCCTCGACGTCCCTGGGTGAAAAACACCCAGGCAGAGGCCTCTGCTTCAGGGAGGGCGGTGTTTACCCGGGCTGCCGTGGGGTGGTGCGCCGGGCCCAGCAGGCTCCAGGACAGGGACAGAGGCCCGACCCACACCAGGCAGTGTCCTGTCTGGTTTTCCCGTCGTCAGGGCGTCTGTCCCGCAGCTCTTGTTATCACGGAGTCGGGGTGTTTCTTTTGCTCTCCTGACAGGCGGACAATGTCTGGATTATGAATATCAGCTGGGGGTGGCAGGTGACAGACATCACCCACCTTCAGCTCCAGACTAAAATAACACGGTATTGACCTTCCTTAGAAAGGCGACCGGAATGGAAAGCTCAATACTCTCTATTTTAACTGACAGTTAAGAATTCAATAAATCTCCCTCCTGCCAGACACCTGTATGTAATCAAGCTAAATGAATGCCCGCGATCTCCTGCAGAAGCCGGCTCTGCTTGGGTGTGAGGCCGTCAGCCTGGCTGGAGGGACTGATCTGCCAGGCCCCAGAGAATGGCCCTTTGAAAAGCAAACCGTCAGCACAGCCCCAGGCTGCTCTGACAGGACCGAGCCCTGGGCAGAGGCGGGAAGGGAAAGCCACGTGGTCCCCTGGGGCCGGAGTCCACAGGTGCGGTTCTGTCATGGACAGCAGCACAGGTTGCACACTGCACACCTATGCACGTCTGCAGCCACAGCTGCGGAATGGAGACGCGTTGACCCGAGATTGGCAACAGGACGGAACCTGCGAGATCATCGAAAGCACCACATGACGCCGGAAGAGCAAGAGCGAAAATAAACACGTCGCAGGAAAAACAAGAAATAATATTGAAGAGAAGAAATAAAGTGTCAACAAGACACATACGCGAGTCATCACATGAGAAGTGAAACGTTATTTTTTCTCCCAAGGAATAAAGAACCTGCCTTCAGGAGAAGACCACAAACACCTGACCACGCACCAGCTGACCACACACCCCATCTGACCACACACCCCATCTGACCTCACACCCCACCTGGCCACGCACACATGACCTCACACCCCACCTGGCCACACACACATGACCTCACACCCCACCTGACCACACACACATGACCTCACACCCCACCTGACCACAAACACATGACCTCACACCCCACCTGACCATGCACACATGACCACGCACCCCATCTGACCTCACACCCCACCTGACCATGCACACATGACCACGCACCCCATCTGTCCACACACCCCACCTGACCACGCACACATGACCACGCACCCCACCTGGCCACACACCACCTCGAAGTGGAAGAGCCAACCTCAGCTAAGAGAACTTAATTGTGACAAAGGAGAGCCGTGAAATACGAACAGAGGCAGGAAGACCATGGCGGGTTCACAGGCGCAGAGCACGTGCGGCCAAGCGCAGAAGGACAGGCAACCTCACCTCCTAGTAATCAGAGCAGATAACGGGGCGCCGTGACTTGTGGTCATGGGGAGCGCTGGGACGGCGGCGGGGCGACAGCAGAACCTGAGTGGCGCCAGATGAGCGTCCCCGGTCAGCAGTTCCGACCTCGGACCCGCGCACGCAGGAGGAGATGCGCCAGGACGAGCACAGGGTCAGGCTCCGCGGGAGGGGACCGGGCGCAGTTGCATCCCCCGGTAACACGGAGCTCCCCCCAGCCCGGGAGGCTCGTCTCTGGCTCTCGGAGCGTGACCCGGGTCTCAGCGCAGCCCAGCCCTCGCACGGCCCCTCGGCGCGCGGCGTTTGCAGAGTCAGCCCAGGCAGCCCTGGCCCAGGCAGGAAATAGTGGGAGTTTGACAACGAACTTTTCCTCTCAAGGAAGCGACACAAAGCTGGCCGCCAGCCCCGGGCCCTGCACCGGCGAGCACGGAGCCGCGGGAAGTCGCTGCTCTGCGCATGTGCGCAGCGAGGGGGGCGCACAGGTGCGCGTGGGAATAAACAGCAGCAGGTGCTGCCCGGGGAGGTTATTCACGAGGTGGGAAACCACTGTTGACTGGATCTACACGCACCAATTAAGATCAACCTCAGAACCAACGATAATGCGATAAAAAGAAAAAACCAGCAAACTTCCTCCTCTCCTTTTCATTCCTGCTCCACCTGTCCCAGGGAGAAACCTAAGCACCTGCTTTTCCTCCCCCGTAATCAAAATGACAGGTCCGTATTGTGCTTTAAAGGCTTGCGCCCCTGCGTCTCCTCCTACGCCCGGAGGGTCAGCTCCTCAGGTGATGCAGGAGGACCCAGGAGGGGACGCAGAGGTCACAGGGCCGCGCTGGGAGCCCCCTGCCCTGAGACAGGAGGGCCCCGGGGGCTGGGGGCGGCCTCAGAAGGGGCGCAGCAGCCGAGCTGCAGGGCACATGGGGGGCATGGACGCGGCCGGGTGGAGAAGTCAGTGGATACCGGACCACCTAGAGAATGTTTTCATATTGTTACTGGAATTCATGCATTTTGGAATTTGACCTTACAATTTATTTTTACATTCGATGCTGGGTTCCCAGCGGCGCTTCCCCACCGTGCCCTTGGCCCTTGGGAGGGGCCGGCCCAGCGCGGGTCTTCTTCCGGCTCTGCCCCCGGGCAGCTCTGTGACCTCGGAAAGCTGACTCTGAGAAACGAAACGCAGCCGCAACGCGCTGCACAGAGCTGGCGAGGCTCCCCGTGCGTGTGACCCCCGCCCGCACTGCTGGGCAGTCAGACGCAGGCGACGGCGGCCACGTGATACAGCCTGTGCTACCGTCACTGGGCAGACTGGGGCCTCTTGAGTCTCAGCTCGGAAGGGACGAGGCGACTGAGCCGCCCGACCCGTCTCCAGCCTCCCTGGGCTCCTGGTCCGGTGCTGCATCACCGAGGCCCCCTTGGCAGTCACCAGGCCAGATCCGGAGGTTTGCCATACGCCCTTCGCCCCTGGGGGAGCCGACCCCACCTGTGAGCTCACCTGCCCAGCCGTAGGAGGCCCTGGGGAGTTTCGGGTGCTTTGTCCCCTGCGAAGATGCCAGTCTCTGCGGGATCGTGGCCGCTGCTCTCTGGGCCTCGGAGGCCCCAGACGTCTCCGTCTCCCTGCACCCAGCTCCGCCCCACTCTGCTTCCCGGATCATCACCCTCACCTGGCAGGTCATCACCCTCACCTGCCGGCAGAGCCCTCGGCCCACAGCCCAGACAAAAGGGCAACCTCAGCCCGGGGAGCTCGTGGATCCGAATTCCGTAAAGCTTGTTTTTACGCGGCCGCACGCATGCGCGCGCACGCACACAAACGCGCGCACGCCCCCCGTGCGTCTGTGGGCAGAAGGCGGCTGCCCTTGGCGTGTTCAGGGCGAAGAGGTGTGCAGGGCGGTACAAGGCGACTCCCGAGAACCCAAGTCACGCGCCCTCCGCTCAGCTGCCCGGACCCCGGCACAACCGCCGTCCCCGCTGGCTGCGTCTCCCTCGGGACAGGCGGTGCCTGGGGCGGGGGCGGGGGGGGGCAGCACCTGTCCTGGCGCAGGCGCAGTCGCGCGGCGCGGGCACGTGTGCTCGGTGGCGGGAAGGCGCTTCTAGGCCCGCGTCTCTGGGCCCCCGGCCGGCGGCTCTGGGCAGGTTCCGGCAGCTAATTAGCAGAAGGCCGCGGCGTCCTGGGACTCGGCTCGCTGCCTCCAGGGCAGAGGAATCAAAAGACAGATTTGTTTGTTTATTTATTGGTTTTCTGGTCCTGGCTTCGTCGCCTCACGGAACTTGGCTGTCGGATTCTATTTTTTTCAAACTATTCTGTTCTTGGATTTTAAGCAACTTGAAATTTGATTGTAAGTTTTGTCACCTGTTTGTCACTGACTCAGCTGTTCATTCAGCAAGGATCTGGCCACATTAGGGTTAACGTCACCGGCCGGGTGCAGAGGACATGCGGGACAGGACATGTGGCAGGAAGGGCACAGAGCTGGCACACCCAGAGCCACTGGAAAGCAGCCTGGGGAAATCCCCTGCAGGCTGGAACACAGGGCGAGCAGTAGGCTGTGGAATGTTCTAGAACGTTACAGTGGCCTGGAGGGCCAGGAGAGTTAGGGAAGGAGGGGCCGGGGCAGCCAGTGGGACGGAGGAAGCACTCCCATCCATGTGTCTGTTCATGCATTCGTTTATTTCTCCCGTTTATTATACAAAGACTCACTGAGGAGCAGCTAAGTACCGAGTACCCTGCCAAGCCCAGGGACAGCCCAGATCCCGGCCGGGGCGGCTGCCATCCTGGTGGGGACTGAGGCATCGCACGAGTGAAGCCAAAAGGCTCCAGCTGGGGCCACTGACGGGTGCTGAGAACAGGTGGGAAGAGGGTGCTGGGCGGTGCCGAGTGGGGCACCCGACCGAGGCCCGGAGGGGGACAAAGCGGGAACCGTGGGGATCGGGGAAGAGCTGGCGGCAGGCAGAGAAGCCCTGGCGGGGGCTGTGCCCCGGCTACTCTCCTGGCACCAGAGAAGCAGGGTCTGAGGACTCGGGGGGGCTCTTCTGGCCTCTGCACTCCCAGGTCACTGCCTGGGGGGTGCTCCCCGGATCCAGCCCGATTAGGGACACTCCAGGACAGACGTGGACCATGATGACACTTGCACGGCATGCTGGAAGAAGTGGTGGATAGGTGGCCCCTGGCTCAGAGACCTGAGAGGGTGACAGCTCAGCATCCTCGATGTGATGCCAGCGGAGCATTCCGGAGAGGACACAGCGAAGAAGACAGAAGAACCTGTCACTTTGAGCACCGCCCCCAACACTCAGGGCATGGCGCACCCTGGCAGGAGGAGAGTGGGGAGGCCAGCCCACCTGTGCAGCGAGGTGTGCCACGGGCCTGGTCCTCGAAGCCAGAAGCAAGTCTCACCCAGGAGTCAGGGGGTCCCATGGAAGTTCTGGCTGGGGAGGAAGGGGCAGGCTCAGAGCTGCGGGGTATGGGGACCTCCCTGGAGCCAGCAGGGGAGGGGACTGGGCTTCTGTTCACGGCCCGCGGGAGCCGGACAACTCCCCGGGGCATTTCGGCAGGAGAGGATCCGGGACACCCAGCCTGACTTACTGTTCCCCTTAGAGGCCCATAACCTGGGACGAATCAAAGACTTAGGATGCTGCAGACCAGAGACTTCACTATTTCTACCTTGAAATACCAGCAGCGTCCACACTGAGCACTCTCTGCGAGCCAACTTTCCACCAATGTGAACGGGAACCCCCCGAAAGAGGACTGTGAACCACCTGAGGGTTTTGTCTTTCTCAACCACCAAGACCCCAAGGGAGTAGCCACGCAAGACGGCCCTGGCTCTGCGCTGCCATCAGGGATGCAGCCTCTCACATCTCCCTGCTCTGGCAGTCCCAGGCCGCCTCACGGGGACAGACGGCTGCTCAACCTCCAGCACTGCATCCTCATTCCAGGCACGAGACAGGAAAGGGCAAGGGGACAGCCAGTCACGTGTGTCCTGTGGACGTGGTCTCTGAGGAGTCACCGAGCACCTCTGCTGGCACCACCTGGCGAGACGGCACCTCCAACCACCCAGCTCCAAGAGACGGGCACAAGGTAGGACCTTCTACCCTGTTTATTCTTGTTTTTGCATGAAAATCTGGAAGGAAAAGAACACGAATATTGGGTAGGCAGGTAATCTCACAACAACGTCTATGAGGGAATACCTTGGTCCTCCCCGTGAGGTCACTGAGACTCAGGGAGGTCACAGAACTTGCCCAGATTACCCCACACTTTGGTGGAGTCACACCCAGACAGGTTATCCCAGAGGTGTCCTTTGCCATTGAGCCTGTTGGAGGTGACTCCGGCCCTCAGGCCGTCCCAGTAGTAGCGGCACATTGGGAGCAGGTCCGTGTGGCTGGGACCTAGGACATTTGCCCTGAAACCTATCCACGTGCAAAGCGAACCCCCGATTTTGCATTCACCGACGGTTGGTGCTTGATTTGTTTTGCTGTTTGTGGTAATTGCTTTTGAATTTCAAGATAAGGGGACAGAGTACCTGGTAGGGAAAGCAATTGGCAGTGAGTGTTTATTATGTAATTATGGACTCTCTGATATGCATGTTTTTTCTGTGGTTGGTAGCACCTAAATACATAATTACCGAATTTTAAAGAATGATATTATCTTCAAATCCTCGTGCCTGCTGAAAAGGAAGGAGGATTCTCGCCCGGGAAGCGGCTGTCACACCTCCGTCCCTTCTCCTGGGCGTTGTCGCGGCGGGTGGAGATGACGGACGGTTGCTGCCCGGGAGCGCGGGCTCCAGGTCAGCCCGGCTGTGTGTGGAATGAATGATGCTTGCTCGGGATGTGTGGAATGAATGAATGAATAAGTGGGAAAATGGAAGAGAAAATGGGTGGATCTCAAATTCTCGGGCTGCGCTTTACAAACCTGAGACGTTCGTGCTCAGCCGCGGGGAGGTGGCGACGGCGTCCCCGACCCGGCTCTGTGGCCACACGCGGCCTCCCCCTCGTCCCCAGGCCGGGGTCATCTGAGCACACGGACCGTTGGGGCAGTATTTTCAGTTGTGATTCTTTAATTTTTGAAAACTCTCCAAAGAGATTTTAGTGATGGGCACATATTTGATAAATATAAATAAATGTAAGAGCTATAAAAATAGACTTTTCTAAGGACTTTCTGTTCCATTTACCATCTCCTGGGGGCCGCACGTGCTCTGTTTGGGGGGTCCCGGCCCTGCCATGGGGAGGCAGGAAGAGGATTGAGGACCCCCGTCCCCTGCAGCTGGGGGCGACCCTCGGCCTCCGAGGCCCACAGTGTTCTGGACTCATGGTTCCCAAGAGATGACAGAGCCCCCCAAGGCGGAGCCCCCCAGGTGAGCAATTGTCTTCCTGGCGTGCAGAAAGCCGAGGTTCGTCCGCAAAGCCGAGGGGCCTCTGCACGCCGGGCACACGCTGGAGCTCACGGGCTACCTGGCAAGACCCGTGGACAGGCGTGTCGGGGGTGAGTGAGGGCCCAGCATCGGGGATCCTGGTGGGGACCCTGAGCCCGGACCAGGCCTTTAGGTGAGAGCAGAGCTGTGAGCGGCACCCGGGGTGGGGATGCCCCAGTGCGAGCGGCACACGTGTGTTCTGAGGTCGGGAGCGCGCACACTTGGGATCCGGACACACGTGGTTCCTGGCCACCCAGGTTTAGCTGGGAGGGAAAGGGGAGCTGCCCGGGATACATGGGGAGCCTTGACTGCCCTGTGCTTTAGGCTCAATGCAGAGAGGCTTGGGGAGCGCTGACGCGCTTGGCGGGGTCTTGGCCCGGCCCCAAGCGCAGCTCGTCTGGGGGAGCCTTCCCCTCCCAGCCTGTGCCTTCGTCACCCCCGAGCAGCGCCGTCTCCCAGTAGCCAAGCTGGAAACTCAGGACTGTCCTGGCACCTTCCCGCCGGCCCTCCAGTTCTCCCCCCCTGCACACCCTGGGCTGCTTCCCTGGCTCCGTCCTGTCCTTGTGGCCCTCACGCCCACGGCCTGCTGCCCTCTCACCTCTCGCAATCCTGCAGGAGAGTCTGGGTTCCAAAGGGGCTGACCTGCCCTTGCCTCCCAGCTCCTGAGTGATTCCTACGCCCTCGGGATGGGCGCCCCGCTGGGCTCCTCTCACCCCAGCCACACCTTCTCTGTGCAGCCCTTGTGGTGCTGTGGCACCTGCACCTTCCCCAGCTCCTCCGACGCGTCACTGTGGCTTGACATCTCCTCCTCCAGGGAGCCCTCCCAGTCCCCTCCACTAAAAGTGGGCTTTCTCACCGGACCCCTGGGCCACTCTGCACCCTTCCTGGGGTACCTGCTGTAGTTGACCTATAATGACCGGCTAGTGAACATGCAGGCTGGGCCCAGCCAATATGTGGAGACAAAGAATATGTCAGGACTGTGGCCGACCCACCCCACTCCCAGCCAGTTGCAAGGTGCAAATTCACTGAAGATGAATAATAGATACATTTTAATTGAATTAAACTCCAGGCTTTTATCCTGAGCATTCATGCATACGTTTAACTAATTAAATATTGAAATAACCTAATGCACAAAACCTCCCATGGTTGTGGTGCTCACTCTGCACAAATCATTTCTGTCCAGATGTGGGCGTCCTCACGTGAGGCCCTCCGAGGCCGTGGGGCCGGGCCGAGCTCACGCCCCGCAGTGGAGATGTGGGAGCGGGTTGATCTCTGATCCCACCACCTGTGCCCTGCGGATAAAGCCTCTTCTCACTGACCAGCCTGCGCGGGCCCGTGGGGGTGACAGCAAGGCGCGGGAATCCCTTTGGAACCTTCCAGACCCACAGGGCAAACCTCCCGTTCCTCAGTGAAACGTAAAGCTGGTCTCCCTGCGGTCTTTGCCCGAAGCTGTCGGCCTCTGTGTCTTTGGCGTCCGCCGGAAAACCCACGGTCGTTCGAACTGTTGCGTCTTCTCCTTTGGAATATTCCAGATCTCGCCTCACAGGTCCAGGGGAGCAGCCCTGTGCTGTCCCTGTGCTTCTGTGCGCAGGAACCCCCCACGCCAACCCCAGCCCGTGGGGGGTCCCCCGTAGATGGTCCAGAGTGTGAGGAGGTTAATTGCTGGTTCACTGCTTCTCTCTCTGCTCCCTGCAGCCCTGTTTGAGTCCACCTGAAAATGTTTCTGCCCCGTCGGTTGGCGAGCTCCCCGTGCTGGCAGAAACCCTTTCCAGAAGCGTGTTTAGCGTCTCCCGGTGTGTCCGTCTGTCTCAGCGCCTTTCGCGTCGCCTCGTCTGCCCCACGCTTGTGCGCGCTCGCGTTGGCCCCGTGAGCCTCACTAAATTCCGTCGTGCAGGTCGGCTCGGCCCTCATCAGTCGCGCTTTCGGACCGGATTCAGTCGAAGGTTCTGGACACCAGATATCACTGGTTCACGGGGGCTCAATCGCAAGGACATGCACGCCGCACACAGTCTCGTTACCGGGCAGACGTCCTAACCGCTCCGCCATGTCCTGCAGGCAGACATTTCCCGTGACTTCTGACGCACCTGCGTGGCACTGAGCACCTGTTTGGACGCACCTGCGGCAGGCAGGCTGGTCGGGAGGGCTGAGAGGCCTCTCCACAGCCAAGTGGGCATCTCAGGAGCCCCCACAGGTACACGGGTGCCCCCAGAGCACACTCAGAGCCCCGTGTCACCTGTCCATACAGCTGAGGACAGCCTGGCTGGTCGGTGGCTCAGTACCAGGCAGGTTGCTGGACCGTGATGACATGGTCAGGAAATCCCAGAAACAAGACAGAGATTTGAAAACCTCACTGCAAAGACATGATGAAGCATGTTCACACGCATGTCTGCATGCACACACATGTATGTTCTCACATGTATGCTTGTTCATACACGTACGTTCCCTGGGAATGTTTATCAAGCTCCTGCCAGGTGTCAGGCATCGTTCTGGGCCCTGGAACACCCGGTGTAGACAGCGACCCTGTTCTTACAGATCCCGTATTCTAGCAGGGACGGATGGTGGCAGATAGACAGACACACGTGAACAACACTGGGGAGAGTGAGTGCCGCACGGGGAGATCACGCTGGCGTGAGGGGGCAGCAGGGGTGGGCACACGTGTGGGGCGCGTTTTGACCCAGGTGTCGAGAGGAGGCTGCACGTCAGGGCGTTCGGCCAGAGACCCAAGGAAGCCAGGGAGCGGATCGTGTGGTCAGCTGGGAAACGTCTCAGCGACCGAGGCCGTGCGAGCAGCGGTCCCGTCCACGCGTGCACACCTGCCAGGTGCACACGCACACCCAGGTGCACACAGTGATCGAGCGTGGGTACACAAATGCACACGTATTGACAGCGTGTGTACACAGACACACACGCGTTAACAGTGAGTGAGATCGTGCACCCAGGCACAAACATCCGCACACGGGTGCACGGTGAGGAGCGTGCTCACACACACACACACACACACACACACACACACACACAGGATAGCACGTGAGCCAGTCGGTCAGCCCGGGGCTGGTCTCCGTCGTGGGCACCACCCGGTGGCCCCAGCAACGCCGAGCCCTTACGCAGGGTCAGAGGCACCAGATGAGTCTTTTTCTGGTATAAAGACAGAATCTCATTTGACCTTTTAGAAAAATGAAACATTTTGAACCTAGAGAAAAGTTAATAATACGTACAGCAGCTTTTTCCTAAATGAAAAATGATTTAGTCGTGTTTGAAATATTTGCTTTAAATGTTTTCTTAAGAAATACGACCTTGCAGGTGTATCTGGATGCCTGCCCTGACCGCCCCTGCGGTCTCTGCCTGGTGCTACGCCCGGACCCCCAGAGACCAACGCTCTGCAGAAGTGAATGCGTGGCCTCTCCCTCCCTCCCCTGATTGCAGATATTAGTACACATGTCCGTGTTCCTGAGCCCGGTGGAATTGGGTTGTATGTTCTACAACACAGATAAATGGTTTCACGTACCTTTAACTGTGTACCTTGCTTTAAAAGAAAAGTCTGTATTTGATGTTTATGCAGACTGTTCCGCACAGATGCGGTCCATTCACTTCAACTTCTCTGTAACTTTTCATTTGAGGAATAAACCACGTCCAGGTTGGTTTCTGTTTTCATTCTGACAACCGGTTCTGCGGGGACATCCTTGGGCGTGTTATTTTACACGTGTTGAGTGAGATACCGTCAGCTCTTTCCAACCATCCTTACGCATTGGCAGCCTCATCTGTCGGGGAGCCGCGCCCTCCTACCCTCTGTCGGGACCGGCAGTGAGACTTTGTGCCCCGGCAATCCCGTGGACGTGACGTGGCATGTCATCGCGGTGTTGGTCTTCTTGATCCGCAGACGGGACACGTTCCGCGTGCTTGTTAACCGCCTCTTCAAGCTGCCTCTTTTGCGCTGGTCTGTCCTTGCCCTCTGTGAGGTCTCTGCAGAGGGTGCTGTCTTCTTCTTAATCATTTACAAGGGTCATTTGCGTATTTTGAATACCGTTTATTGTCTGTTGTGCATGTTGCAAATATCTTCTCAATCTGCGGCTTGCGTTTTCCTACAGGTACGTCCTGTGGTGCAGGAGTTTTACTTTTAATGTGTTTTAAATCAAGTTTTATTTTTCAGATTGTGCAAAAGAAACGTCATATTCTTAGGTCATAGGTCACAGAGACAGTCTCTATGATTTCTCCCACAATTTTTGGAAGCTGTGCGTCTCAGCTGTGGGTGATCGTCCACCTGTCTTGCGGGCAGAAGCGCAGCTGGGCTTCCTCTTGGCACGGCACCCTCAGGGCACCCAGGCCTCCTGGGGCTGAGTCAGCCAACATGCAGCGTGGACGCCTCTGAACAGCCTCAGCAGGAAAGCGCGTCCCCCAGCCACTGTCCTCTGTTATTACACAGCGTGGGGGCTCCTGAGGCTCAGGGCAGAGACAGAGACCCCCACTCTCAGCATCAGCAGCGCCAAAGGATTCGCCCCTGTGCATTTCAAACTGCCACGGGGACTATTTTTAATTTCTGCCTCCTCTGCTTCTCTCACTGTGTTCCGCAGTTTCCGGGAGGCCTCGGCCCAGACCCGGGACCCTTCACGTGAGACCTGCTCCCCCTTGGCCCCAGGCTGCTGGCCCCTGTGTGCTCGCGTCTGGTCCTGGCCCCAGGGTGCAGCCGGCGGCTGTTGTGCGCTTGTCAGGGAGCTCAGGCCACGGCACTGGGGAACCAGAGCTTGTGTTGTCCCAACCTGGTTTCCTGGGGCATGAGGGCTGGGCCTACACAGCCTGCCAGGATGCAGACAGGGGCTCTGGCCCCGTCCTGCTGCTTGCAAGAGGTCCTGGAGTGCGAGGGGCTCCCCGGCCCGGCCCCGCCCACCTCAGTGCTGGGCCAGCCCCGTCCTCCGCTTCTTCTCCTATCTTAAGTTCTTCTTTTGTTGTGGGGAGCTGTTTGAAAATGGGAGCCTTCGGGGTGTGTTTGCTGCCCAGAACACTGGGGTCCTTGGTGACATAGCAACTGCCCCCGGGCGTAGCTCTCCCATCTGGAGTGCACCAATTGTTCCATAGTATAGGCTTGAATAAGTAGAACAGTTAATAAGCAATGGAATGTCCTTTGTCTCAAGAGTGAGGAAGCAGAAAGGTTTTTCTTAAGACGATAAACAGCCTCACAGATTCCAGAAAGTCCCGCCCTAAGATCC
>CAUYRT010015882.1:0-25527 GCA_963574885.1 Lepilemur ruficaudatus | reverse complement strand
ACATGAACAAACATTGTTAACACCTATATCCTGTACTTTCAGGCTTTATTTGTTTTTTGTCATTGAGATTGGGGAGGGGGATAGGAGTTGGTGTTTAAATATATCACTTAATTATTTATTTGTTGTTTTTTTTTTTTTTTTTGAGACAGAGTCTCACTGTTTCCCGGGCTAAAGTGCGGTGGCGTCAGCCTAGCTCACAGCAACCTCAAACTCCTGGGCTCAAGCAATCCTCATGCCTCAACCTCCCGAGTGGCTAGGACTACAGACATGCGCCACCATGCCCAGCTAATTTTTTCTACATATTTTTAGTTGGCCAATTAATTTCTTTCTATTTGTAGTAGAGACGAGGTCTCTCTCTTGCTCAGGCTGGTTTCGAACTCCTGACCTTGAGCGATCCACCAGTCTCGGCCTCCTAGAGTGCTAGGATTACAGGCGTGAGCCACCGTGCCCGGCCTAGACATCTTGATAACCAGTATTTTATTTACGTCTTCCTTCCTGAGAACCTCGAAAAATCAAGACTATCCTCATTAGACAGACTTATATTTAAAATGACCTCACAGATTGCTTCCATAGTTTAAATGAGTTTACATGTGTCAAATAGGGAAATTATGAAAAGGTTAATTGAAATGCAAATTATAAATGCTTAAAATTAAATAACACATTGCTACTGGCATAAATAAACTTCAAATCTAGTTCCAAGATGACTGTCTACGATGGCAGGTCACCTTAAAAAGTAAGTTACTTTCTCTTGACTAAAACAATTAATAATTTGTAGGGGGAAAAAGGTAAAAAACAATTAAGTGATCCCAACAGCATCAACTTCAGTGTGTTGAAAGGTGAGGTCTGTCAAAGTGATATTTAAGGCACATTTAAAAAAAAGAACATGCGTTATCTTTTAGTTGTTTCAGAAGTAATAATTTCTACTAAGACATCTATGCTTTCCCAAAGAAGTCCAGATGTAAGTCGTAAGAACTAAGATGAAATGTTTCTTCTGCTGTGAAATTTACTGTCCAGTAAAGCAAACCTTTGATTGTGGCTTCATTATCACTAGGTTTTAGTGTAACTAACTGATAAAACCAGCCAGATAGAGCTGTAAAAGCAATTACAAGACTGAATTTTTCTTTAAGTACTCTTTGCTGACATGGAAACAGACTATGATTGGTCATAAGAGTACATTACAATTTCTAGTTTCTCCCAAATAATCTTTGTTTTGAAATCTTACATCACTAATATGTTTGAATTTTACAAAATTAAAAGGCTGAATACTTTTTCTGCAAGTTTGTATTCTGTTCAAAAATCAGCCCCCAACACAACATAAAATTTCATTGTTTTAAAAGATAAAAAATTGGCCGGGTGCTGTAATCCTAGCACTCTGGGAGGCCGAGGCGGGCGGATCGTTTGAGTTCAGAAGTTCAAGACCAGCCTGAGCAAGAGTGAGACCCCGTCTCTACTAAAAAAAATAGAAAGAAATTAGCTGGACAACTAAAAAAACAAAACAAACAAACAAACAGACAAAAAAATATATATATAAATTGGCCGGGCATGGTGGCGCATGCCTGTAGTCCCAGCTACAAAGGAGGCTGAGGCAGGAGGATCACTTGAGCCCAGGAGGAGGTTGAGGTTGCTGTGAGCTAGTCTGACACGACGGCACTCTAGCCAGGGCAAAAGAGTGAGACTCTGTCTCAAAAAAAAAAAAGAAAAAATAAATTTAAAAAAGATAAAAAATTATCACCATCCGGAAATAAATAAAATTATAAATAAAAATTTAGTAGATGATACAGATAAGTGTTGGAATATTTGGAAAAAAAATTGTTAGATTTCTGTCTCAAAACTAATACCTAAATAAGTTACAGACAGATAACTGAAATGTAAATAATGAGATAATTAAAAAAACTAAAAGAAAACACAGATAAATATATCTATACACTCTTGCAATGAAGAGACCCCAAACAAGAAAACAAACAAAAGCCATGACTCAAAGGAAAAAAATCCTACAGAAAGAAAATACATAAAAAATTTTAACTTCTAAATTCTAAAATCATTATAATAGATATTTGAAAGCAAATAATATAAAGGAGAAGAGGAAAAGGCTTTGCAACCAATATGAAACATGTATTATTGATCTTACCAATCAATAAAAAAGAAAAACCCTTCAATAAAAATGGACAAAAGAAGTAAAAAGGCAAAATAAATATTAATGCTCAAAAAGCATATGAACAAATACTCAACTACATTATTAATCTAAAATAGCAGTTCTCAGAGTATGGACCACAGATCCCGGGGGGGGGGTCCCTGAAATCCTGGTGGGGGTTCATTAGGTCAACACTATTTTCAGAATAATAATAAGACATCATTTGCCTTTTTCACTGTGTTAGCACTCACACCAAAGGAAGCAAAGGTGGATAAAACTCTGCCTCCTTCGCAGGAATCAGGGCAACAGCAACCAAACTCTACTAGCAGTCATTGTATTCTTCACAGCGTGCCTCACAACTTAAAAAAAGTTTAAGAATGTTCTTGTTTATTGGAAATTGTTTATTAAATCTCCACCCTTGAGTGTATCTTTACAATTATTTTATGTGACTAAATGTGAAGTATACAGAAAGCACCTCTGCTGTATATGAAGAAAGTAATAACACATGATTGTCTCAAGGAAAAGCACTTGCACAGTTGTGTAGCTGCAACCTGAATAAGCTGCTTTTTTTTTTCATTTAACATCATTTTTATTTGAAAGAATGTCTGACAAACTATGGTTTTTAAGACTTGGATACTTGGCAATCAGTTTCCCAAAAATGAACACCAAGAAACTGCCACTTCAAGGAAAACAACTGACAGTATTTATTGATGCCAATGATAAAATTTGAGTTTTCACTTGAAAGCTCAATTTTTGGAAAACTTTAATTCACCACTGAGAGCTTGGAAACTTCCCAATAGTTAGATTTTTCTGATGAGATTGATGGTAATATTAACAAATGTCATTTTTAAATTTCATACGATAATGAAATGTATCAACATTTGGAATATCTGTATAAGTAACCCAGGGTTTCCAAATGACCAACACATGATGTTACAAAATCATGCATGGATAAAAGATTCATTCAAAGAACAAAAGACCCAATGGGTTTTAATACAACAGTATGAAAAGTTCCTTGATATGGTTTCAGATTCCACACTGCAACTAATCTTTAACTTGTCAAGTTTCAGTGCAGAATCAAGAAAGAATATCCATTATCATTTGAAAAAGGAGATTAAAATACTCCTTTTTCCAACGACCTATGTGTAGGTAGTTTGCAACTACCTACCTACCTTTGGTTAGGCTGTACTTTCATCTCCTAAACAAAAACCACGTATCAAAACAGACTGTGAAGGAGATATGAGAATCCAGCTATCTTCTAGTAAACCAGATATTAAGACTCGCAAGACAATGTAAAACAATGCCACTCTTCTCATTATATTCATTTTGGAAAATATAACTATTTTTCATAAAAAGAATATGTTGACATGTAGTGAGTTTGTTATTATTTTTGAAAGAATCAGTAGTTAATATTGGCCAGGTGTGGTGGCTCACACCTGTGATCCTAGCACTCTGGGAGGCTGAGGAGAGAGGATTGCTTGAGCTCAGGAGTTCAAGATCAGCCTTAGCAAGAGCGAGACAGTGTCTCTACTTTAAAAAAAAAAAAAAGGAAAAATTAGCCAGGAACAGTGGTGTACACCTGTAGTAGTCCCAGCTACCAGGAGGCTGAGGAAAGAGGCTCACTTGAGCCCAGGAATTTGAGGTTGCAGTGAGCTATGATGATGCCACTGCACTCCAGCCAGGGCCACAGAGCAAGACTCTGTCTCAAAATAAATAAAGTCTTTAAAAAATTTATTAAAAAATAATAGTTAAATATCTCAGTGTTTTTTTTAGCCCATGATGCAGAAAACATCTCAGTTTTAACTTCAAGTATAGTAAATATCAATAGACATAACTCATATACAAAAGGTCTATCATCATAAAACTCAATAATATTTAAGTACAAAGAATCCTAAACCCCCCAAATTGAGAAACACTGATCTAAGATATGCAAATTAAAGCAAATTTTCTATACAATTTGCAAAGGCAAAAATAATAATAATAATAATACCGCAGGCTGACAGAGATTTAGAGAAACCACCATTCTCACACACTGTTGAAAGAAGGTAAGCCAACAAAATAATTCTGAAGAAAAATTTAGCAACATATATCAAGAACTTTTCTTAAAAAATGCAAAAGTTTAGAATCAGCAATTCTACTTCTAGCAATCTATTCATATTTGAAGGAAAATTAAAGATTTGGCAGTAATTATTTTGCTGCAAAGCTACACATCTCCAACAGTTTATAATGATATTGACTGAAAAGGCTTAAATTGGAGACAGAATTCAGCCATGACAAAATTATATTGTATATGAAAAATTAATACTTGGAAATACATTATTATGAAAAATTTTAAAGTAGGTCACAAAACACTATGTATAGTAAGAAGCCAATTTTATATATCTGAAAGGATATACCATGATATTAACAAATGGGTATTAATAAAGTTTGGAGTGCTTTATTATTTTTGCTTACTTATATTTTTTAAGTTTTATTTTATTTTATTTATTTTTTTTTGAGACAGAGTGTCACTCTGTTGCCCGGGCTAGAGTGAGTGCCGAGGCGTCAGCCTAGCTCACAGCAACCTCAAACTCCTGGGCTCAAGCAATCCTCCTGCCTCAGCCTCCCAAGTAGCTGGGACCACAGGCACGTGCCACCATGCCCGGCTAATTTTTTCTATAGGTTTTTAGTTGGCCAATTAATTTCTTTCTATTTTATAGTAGAGACGGGGTCTCGCTCTTGCTCAGGCTGGTTTTGAACTCCTGACCTTGAGCGACCCGCCTGCCTCGGCCTCCCAGAGTGCTAGGATTACAGGCGTGAGCCATTATTAGTTTTTTTAATTACTAAAAGTCATACATGGTTTAAAAACAGGTGAAACAATAAAATGCTGTGTAAGAAAAGCTACTACTCTCATCTCCCAAAAAACAATTCCCATCAAATTCCATTCTCCCTATAGTAGCCAATGTTAACAGCCTGGTAGTATACATACTTTTACCTACGTTCAGAAGAAACAGGCACACATCTATTCATATACTTAATCAATAGATATATTGATATCCTTTGTTTATTTACTTTGTTCATTTGTTTATTTTTACAAAAATGGGATAATACAAATACCTCTTGATTTTTTCCTACTTGTTAACATTCAGTAGACACAATCTCAGACAAAAGATACAGATTTCACTCATCCTTTTTAACAGCTGCATAATATTTCATAAAACATATATGAACCATAATTTATTCATGTTTTCCTAGCACTTGTTTACGTTACTTGCAGATTTTTAAAGCTGCAATCAATGCTACAATAAACATCCTTGCACACATATCCTTACATTTTGATATTTTTTTATCCATGGGATAGAATCCCACAAATGAGCTTAAGTAGTAGATAGTGCTAAATTACTCACTAGCGATGTCTGAGATACCATATCTTCACCAATACTGGATATAAATTTTGCAAATCTGGTAATTCATTGTTGTTTTAATTTGTATTTCCTGACTGCTATAGGGATTTAGGTTTTCACCTGTTTATTGACCATTCATATCTTTGCTCATATTTCTATTGCTGTCATGTCATTCAAATAATTTTTCCTGAAGTAAGAATTATAGCTCACACTACATTCAAGAATGAATTCCAACTGAATTCAAGGTTTAAATGATCAAAAACAAAACAATCAAACTATTAATAGGAAATATAGAATATACACATAAACTTGTATTGGGGAAGATTTTCGCAAGCAAAACAGAAAATTCAGAAGCAACAAAGGACAAACAGGTATGTACCTACAGTAAATTAAAAGTTTTGCTTGTATTTTCTCACTTTTTAATCATGAACAGGAACACCTTGGGAACTTTTAAAAAATGAAATGTTTTACAGTCAGCAGATATTAAGAATGCTGTGATTATTTCTACAATAAAACATGCCAAGAACTTCATTACATGTACAGGTACTAAGTTCATAAAGGCACACAACTAAACACAACTGCCTTTTAATATTGCTAGCAGTACAATAAAAGCTACAACTGGAATTCTAAATTCCCAACTCCCATTTCTGTATCCTATTCCGCAAGTATTATAATCTCCAGTAGCATATAGTTGGCCCTCTGTATCCATGGCTTCTGCATCCATGGAGTCAACCAACCGAAGATCAAAATATTCAAGGAAAAAAAAATTGCATCTGTACTAAACATGTACAGACTCTTTCTTTCTCATCGTTAGTCCTTAAACAATACCGTATTACAATTATTTACACAGTATTTGCACTATATTAACCAATATAAGTAATCTAGAGATGCTTAAAAGCAGCAGTCCCCAAACCCCCAGCCATGGACCAGTACTGGTCTGTGGCCTGTTGGGACCCAGGCCGCACATCACCACCTGTGCTCCCCCTCCCTATCCCTCACTCTCCCTACCTCCCCCAAACCCCATCCACAGAAAAATTGTCTTCCATGAAACTGGTCCCTGGTGCCAAAAAGGTTGGGGACTGCGGCTTTGAAGTATACGGGAGGAGATATATATATAGGTTATATGCAAATACTGCACCATTTTATATCAGGGCCTTGAACATCTTCCAATTTTGGTATCTGCGGAAAATCCTGCAACCAATCACCACAGATACCAAAGGACGACTGCATTTATTTTAAGGCAGTTTACCTAAATACAGAATCTTCCACTGCACCACTCTGCCCTACACGATGGTTGTTAGGAAAGTGAAGCCCCACACAACAGAACACATTTTATTTCATTACACATGTATGATATAACCAAATAGGTAACTCACCTAAATGGGGAAAGAGATCAGTGTCCAGCTGACGTTTCTGAGTGCACAGTTTCACCAGTCTCTGCAGTCGACTTATACAAGAGAAGTGTGGAGAGAAGGCTGTGGCTTTCATGAGGACCCGGTCAGTCCTGGGTGGGTCCGAGACAGGAGCCCTACTGGATGGCAGGAGGGGCAGTGGCCTCTTGTGAGACAGCTGCCTTGCTTGTGCTATAGTGTGTGTGGTGGGTGCCACTCCCTGCATTGGTAGGCTGGTGTTCTGAGGTTGAGGTGACTTGCAGACTGAACCCTGCGGTGGCGCTGGAGGTTTTAAAGAAGTGGATAAAGGTGACAGGTGGGAGTGCTGCTGCGGAGGCTGCGGCTGTGAAGGTGCAGGAGGGGGACTAAAGTGCTCTTGTCGAACTTTTAAAATCTCTGTCTCTCTCTGGCGCTGCCGATTCTGGGCCAATTTGCTCTGCAACTTCTTTCTCACAGTTGCCCCTTTCTTTAGGTCATCGTCTTCCTCGTTGAAAGCAAACGGGTCTTCCAATTCAGTTTCCAGGTAGTGGAGAGGGACCCTTGCCCCAGGTGGAGAGAGGGACATTCCATCCAGTCCGTTGGGCATCTTCAAGGCCACTGTGGGCACTGCCAGGCTAAAGGCCATGGTATCCATCTGGTGCCTGACCTTCACCTCATCTATAGGATCATTCTTTTTCTTCCTCTCTTTTTTCGGGATAAAGCCAAGTACCTGCAAGTGGCTGTTGCAGTACCTTTAAAAATACACACACGGGAAGATATTTATGATACATATTAAGAAAAGTAGAATATAGAACTATTATAAAATATGAATCCTAATATATTAAAAATTGCATGACTATAGTCACTCTTAGCATTCATCAATTTAATATGCAACTTCTACTACTTTCAGGCAATCCTCAAAGTCTGTGCAATTATGCTCAGACAGATACGTGAACTGTACATGTGCAAAGGTGGCCAGACAGAAGCAAGTCACTTGGCTAGTGACTGGCCCTGGGTAACCGTTCAACTCTTGCTCCTCACATGGAGCACAATATTATCTATTCATAGCATACAAAGTAACTCATCAAGAATCTGAAGGATCACTTAAAATTCTCTTACAGAGGAAAAAAATCATATGTTCCAATGCCATTCAAGTATTTGGAGATTCACAAAGATCTTATGACATAAGCCTCAAGGATGTCAAGTGTCTACTGTTTGCTTTACACACACAGGCCGGGGAAGGGGAGAGAGAGAATACAGCATGGAAGGAGAAAGTAAAAGAATAAACTGTTTAGTGGGATTATAGGTGAAATGACTTTCTCAATAGCCAGATATAAGAACGTGAATTATCTTCTCTAGTACCTCTCTGCCCTACGTACTAAAATAATGCCCTTTATACAGATGAGGAAATTAAGCTTTACAGAAACTAATTAACTTGCCCAAACTACTTTCCATATGGAAGGTGACAGAGCTAAGACTTGAACTAAAATGAAAGCTCATGAAGACTCTCATCAATCTTCAATAACAAGCAGGTAACTTTTGTAATGTAAACGCTATTTTTAAAAACCCACAAAAGGATAGGCTGGGTGTGGTGGCTCACGCCTGTAATCCTAGCATTCTGGGAGGCCGAGGCAGGTGGATCCTTTGAGCTCAGGAGTTCGAGACCAGCCTGAGCAAGAGCGAGACCCCATCTCAAAAATAAATAATTAAAAAAAAGTATTCCATGCTTAAATAAATTTGGAAAATCCTGGCTTAAAATTAAACAATGATCCTACTGTAACTGCTATAAGACTTCTCAAAGCATTTTGTACAGTAATGTGCATTATGAAGTTCAAAGAAGGAAGTGTACCCACTTAGCAGTGTTGCCCAAAGTTATTTGAAAATGGAACCTATTTTTGTTGTGGCATACAGGTGATATATCCACAGAACACAGTTTGGGAAAAGAAGCAATAAAGTAAAAAGTGTCAATTCTCAAATTGGGCTACATAAAAAAATATTTTTAATAATCATTAAAAATATAGATTCATATTAATAGCAGGTCACAGTGGCTGACACCAGTAATCCCAGCATCTTGGGAGGTTAAGGTGGGGAGATCGCTTGAGGCCAGAAGTTTGAGACCAGGAGTTCAAGATCAGCTTGGGCAACATAGCAAGACCTCAGCTCTACAAATAGTTTAAAAAAATTAGCTAGGGGTGACAGTATGTGCCGGTGGTCCCTACTCCAGAAGCTGAGGTGGGAGGATCACTTGAGCCCAGGAGTTTGAGGTTATAGTAAGCTCTGATGGCACCACTGTACTCCAGCCTGGGTAACAGAGCAAGATCCTGTCTTTTAAAAAACAAAATACAGATACACCAAATAATCAGAATATATGTGTACATACGTGTACACACACACACACACACACAGAGTGAGAGGGAGACAGTGAGTTTTATTTGTTTGTCTTAGAAATAAATCTCAGAGGCAATCTTTTATTTTAAATAGCCCTATTAGGAAAAAGCTTTCTGGCCAGTAAAGAGACTCTATACCACGTATGTGTATGTGTATGTGTGCGCTTGTGTGTGTGTGTGTGTGTGCGCGTAGGTACACATTACTAGTAGGTTTGAGCTAGGTCCCTGAGTTTAAGGGACCTAAAACAGAATAGATTCATAAAGCCATGGCCAGCAAGGAAAGGGATAACTGCACTAACCCAGAAGCTTCCCCAAAACAGGAAAAAAAATTAACAAAGAGTAAATTATTTTTGTTTTCAACTCATTTTTCAAATTGACAAAAAGGATTAGCTTTCTTCAGTATGGAGATGGGGAGATGGAGTTTTGTAAATTTTGAAATCAAACTTCTCTGTCATGTACATGTGGGCAGCCCCGGCTGGTGACCAAGGCCACCATGTGCTCTATTAGGAAGTACAACAAAGGCTGATATGCACAAGCGGCTCTGCTTCAAGCCTTCCTTACACTAGCCACTCTGTCAGCACTATCAAATAGTCTGAACTCTTAAAAATCCTGCTTCTTCTAAAGGGGAGAATTCTTTGTAACTAAAACTGCTTACCTAATTCTGAACGGCATTTAAAATGAGTAGGCAACTACGAATTTCTAGTCTAAAAGAACAGCTATACAAGGGAGTGACTACTAATGGGTAGAGGGTTTCTTTTGCAAGGATGAAAATGTTCTAAAATTAGATTGTGGTAATGGTTGCACAACCCTGTGCAACAGTAAAAAGTACTGAATAGTACACTCTAAATGGACGAATTGTATGGTATGTGAATCATATCTTAATTAAGCTGCTCAAAAAAGAATAAATGTTAAGTAAATAAGAAAATTTCTTTGCAAATATATACTACTAAAAATGGGTATAAAATTATAGCAAATGCATTTAAAATATTTATTATATAAAATGACCAATTTAACATAACTACTTGTCTCTAAGAAACCAAGGCTATCACGAGCCTTAGCTTCCCACCACACAAGTATATAAAAATTGGACTTTACCAGCACTTCCACTGAGCATAACACTGCTCTATTTCAAAAAGGTGGGAACCTGGCCGGGCGCGGTGGCTCACGCCTGTAATCCTAGCTAGCACTCTGGGAGGCCAAGGCGGGCGGATTGCTCAAGGTCAGGAGTTCGAGACCAGCCTGAGCAAGAGCGAGACCCCATCTCTACTAAAAAATAGAAATAAATTAATTGGCCAACTAAAAATACACAGAAAAAATTAGCCGGGCATGGTGGCACATGCCTGTAGTCCCAGCTACTCGGGAGGCTGAGGCAGAAGGATTGCTTGAGCCCAGGAGTTTGAGGTTGCTGTGAGCTAGGCTGACACCACGGCACTCTAGCCTAGGCAACAGAGTGATACTCTGTCTCAAAAAAAAAAAAAAAAAAAACGAAAAAGTTAGAAACCAGAAATTAAGAAGATTCCTCTAGCTGACCACCAACCAGATAACTTTATCAATTAAAAGTCCTTGGGAATTTGTTTTCTAAAACAACACATAAAACCCTCTCAACTCCCTAAGTGCTCAAAGAGTAACTTCATTAACAACAATGTGGCCAGGCGCAGTAGCTCACTCCTATAATCTTAGCACTCTGAGAGGCCAAGGCTGGAGGAGGATTGCTGAAGGCCAGGAGTTTCCAGACGGGCCTGAACAAGGGTGAGACCCCATCTCTACAAAAAAATAGAAAAGTGGCCGGGCGCAGTGGCTCATGCCTGTAATCCTAGCACTCTGGGAGGCCGAGGTGGGTGGATCGCTCAAGGTCAGGAGTTTGAAACCAGCCTGAGCAAGAGCGAGACCCCGTCTCTACTAAAAAATAGAAAGAAATTAATTGGCCTACTAAAAATACATATAGAAAAATATTAGCCGGGCATGGTGGCGCATGCCTGTAGTCCCAGCCACTTTGGAGGCTGAGGCAGAAGGATCGCTTGAGCCCAGGAGTTTGAGGTTGCTGTGAGCTAGGCTGACGCCATGGCACTCACTCTAGCCCAGGCAACAGAGCGAGACTCTGTCTCAAAAAAAAAAAAAAAAAAAAAAGTATATATATACAACTTAGTACTTAGTAAGCACAGCTTCTCTTGACATAGAAACAAAAGTTCTTCCCTTGTCCTCCAGTTCTAAAAAGGGGAAACCACTTCAAAAACAAAGGTGGAAATGCTTCAGACAATTAATGTTCTGGGGAAATTCGGAAGGACTCACACTTCATATTAAGATAATACTTGCTTCAGCTCAACTGAAAAACAACTACAAGGTTGCCAACTGCAACTGTGATAAACTGTATTTAAGATAAAATTATAGAGATATGTTTAAAAAGGTGCTTGAAGTAAAAAAACAAAATGAATCCAACCTCATCATTCTTCAGGTTAAAAAAGGGCAGGGATAAAAAACTATCATTTTCAGTCTACTAAAATCAACTAGACCATAGATCCCTTTCTTACCTGAGATTAAAATTTTATTCCTTGTCTCATTAAGCAGCTGTTTCTAACTTTCAGGTATTGTAATTTGAAGCCTAAAGTGCTCATTAGAAATTCTAAGACTGTGTTCCCAAATCACATTATACTATTCGTACTCACTTTGGTGGGATCTCTACCAACACAAATTATTTATTTCATATTAAAAGTGTAAAAAGTGGCCAGCCTCGGTGGCTCCCACCTGTAATCCTAGCACTCTGGGAGGCCGAGGTGGGAGGACTGCTTGAGCTCAGGAGTTTGGGACCAGCCTGGGCAAGAGTGAGACCCCATCTCTACTCAAAATAGAAAAATTAGCTGGGCATCATGTCATGAGCCTGTAGTCTCAGCTACTCGGGAGGCTGAGGCAGAAGGATCACTTGAACCCAGGAGTTTGAGGTTGCAGTGAGCTATGATGATGCCACTATACTCTCTTAGGGGCAACAGAGCAAGACTCTGTCCCAGGAAAAAAAAAAAAAAAGGGTGTAAAAAGTGTTCAACATGACATAAAATACATGATTCCTTTTCAACCAATTTATGCAGGTGTCATTTGCTTAGTATAGGAACATGGATGAAGATTGCGTGTGTGTGTGTGTGTGTGTGTGTGTGTGTGTGTGTGTGTGTGTGTGTGTTACGATAGAAGCAAAAGGTTCAAAATTTTCTATCTAAAGATAACAAGTATCTGAAACTCTTGAAAAACAAGCAGGCATCTCTCTGTAAAGTCACACAATGATCAATATGATTTCTGGAGAATTAAAAGAGACATGAATTAGAAATTATATGTGAAAGATAGTGTGAATTTTCCTAAGAATATGAAAGATGAATAACCAGTATAAGACTCCTTCTTTAAAAACAGTTCTGGGTTTTATTTTTTTTTCAAATCAGCATGGCATAAATTCATCATTCTAGTGATAAACCCTACCCTGCATGTGAAAATAGTTTTCTAAATTATGGTCAACATACTCTATTTGGAAAACTTTTTAACAAAAAATGAAAGATTATAAAACAACATCAAACACTTCTGAGCAGTCTGGTAGGAAGTAAATCCGAATAATTCAAGTAATATTTTTAATTATTTTTCAATTAGTATATATTCTTTACTACCTTCGACACATAGATTAAAAAACCCCAATATTACCATTTATTACAACACCTAATTAGTTCTTAACATTTCTCTTGTTTAGGCAAATGATAAAACTAAGCAGAGAAGTCAGGAACTACTTTATAAGGCCACAAACCAAACCAATCAGTACCAAGACTTCAAGCAGCAATTCTCAGGGGAAAAAATGTTTTTAATAATTTCGGAAGTCCACAAAATCAGTAAAAAGAATAAAACACTCAAACATACTTTTAAAATAATTCCCTAAATTTACTACTCAATTTTTTAAAAATGCCATCTTTCATCTTTAGAGGTATTGCAAAGTTTACTTAGATTATCCTCAGAACTCAACGTTTAAATTTATCACATAGGAAGGAAGGAAAGAAGGGAAGGAGGAAGGGAATAGAAGGGAAGAAAGGGGAAGAAAAGAGAAGAAAGGAAGAGAAAAAGAAAAAGAAACAGAGAGAGAGAGAGAGAAGATGGGACAAGACAAGAAAAGGGAAAATTCTAAGCCTGCTAATTAAATCTCGTGATCAGCTCTTACCTGCGATCCTCTGATTTGGGGATGGGGTTGGTGCAGCGTTGGCTGTTATACTTGGCCACATATTCACATTGCTTGAAGGGGGCAGTCTTGTCCTCCAGAACGTGTCTGATACAGAAAGCGTAGCCGTTGAGTCGCCGCTGCTTGCACAGTTTGGGGCTATATGAGCACAAGGGCTTATTGTCAACCTCAGAGAAGTGTATATGTTTCCCTTCATACATCACGTGACTCTATTCCTTGTGAACATCAGCTAAAAGGCCACCACAAAAAAAGAAACCCAAATGATAAATCAGAGAGTATAAGGCAGAGTTAAGTTGATAATTTCACTGAGGGGCTTCTGGCCCCACAGCCATACCTGATTTTAAATCTTCTGCACCATAGCAATGTTAAGAGAACCCCAAGGATACCACAGTTTGGAATGCTGCAGAATCAAGATGAAGCAGATTGTCTACAAAAATATCAAAAGTCCTAGTTAACAAACAGAAATAAGCAAAGCTAGCTCACCCAGGAAGTAAAATGCTACAATATCACCCTTCTTAATGTGATAGATTCTTCATTATAGTCCAACATCCCAGTAATAAGGTTAAATAAGAATAAAAGAGGCATTAAAAAATAGTAAGTTACCTTACGCCTACCCCTAACAAACTGAATAACATTTACTCTGGTTAAGTTTTACAAATATCTCAAAGCAGCAGAGCTTTTCCACCCAAATGAATGTCACAGGTGGCAGGTCTTTTTTTTTTCCATTACTGTTGTTTGTATTTTCAGAACCCAAATCCCTTGTATAATTTTACAATTGACATTGTAAAAATGTCAATAGAATAAACTGTAAATTTAAAACTTGCCTCAGAAATTCTGCTTTTTTTGATATTCTGGCAAAATATTTGGCAATTTCTAGCAACTGTTTTTATGGAATACAAAATAGAACAAATTTCTGCTTTAAAAAAAATGTTATTTGCCCTCTAAAATTCCCCCATACCTATCCCATCCAAACTCTATAAACTTCTGGAGCCCAAAGACTAGTCACCCGACCACATTTACATCATTCTGTTCAATGCTGTGCACCACACCATGCTTCCAATCATACTAACTAGGATAATAATCATGACTTATGAGTCTTTTGAGATTCAGTAAGAAGACAGAAGGAAAAGTAGGGCATGGTAGCTCAGGCTTATAATCCTAGCTACTCTAGAGGCTGAGGCTGGAGGATCATATGAGGCCAGGAGTTCCAGACCAGCATGGGCAACACAGCAAGACCCCGTACCAAAAAACAAATTAGCTGGGTGTGGTGGTGTGTGCCTGTAGTCCCAGGTACTTGAGAGGCTAAGGCGGGAGCATCACTTGAGCCCAGGAGTTTGACGCTGCTATGAGTTATGATCATGCCACCACACTCCAGCCTGGGCAACCACGCAGGACTCTGTCTCTAAATTAAAAAGAAAAGAAAGAAAAAAAGAAAAATGGAAGGAAGAAATTATACAATACTCACTCACTCACTACCTCTGTACACAAAAAAAGGTCCCACAGAGCATTTACATAACATCAGACAGAAAAAATCTATTTTGTGAAGTCAGGATCTCAGTGAGCTAGTCTAGCCCACACTGCTCGTCATTCAGATGGCTGATGGAACAGTTTAGATACCCACTACTGAAAAAGTCAAGACATACCCTTTTCTTCACCAGTGAATAACAAAATACATAAATGCTTGAGGTGTCAGAAGACATGGTTGTTCAAGTCTAAAATCTGATGGTTACTGTGTTGCCCTGAACAAATTATTTAACAGTTATTTCACCTACAAAACAGGGATAATAATAGCAGCTATATTATCATCAGGTTGCTCTAAGAATCAAATGACACAAAGCATGCAACATGCTAAGTGTCATGCCTAGTACATGTAAGCACTGGACAAATGACAGTTATTATTCATAAGTGTTAATTTTTTAATATATTACTATATTCCACCTATCTGTGATAAGGTAAAGAATTTATATTCTCCTTGAGAAACACTTTATTTACTGTAGTAGGAAAAATAAAACACCTGAAATACTAGCTCAGTGAATAAAAATCACATTCATTACTAAATAAATCTAATCACACATGAATGTAAAAAAACAAGAGCTTTCCCTTTTCACCTTATAAGGATGTAGTGAAGAAAAGTTGGACTAAAAATTGAAATTTAGCTGTCCTAAAGGTCTGAATGTTTGGGATAGAAAATACTTCAAAGCAAACCCATGCCATCTTTCATTTTTGTACTCCCTTTGCTTTACTCATCCACCTGGCTGAGTATATCTTTCACAAATTAGCTCAAGTAAATCTATATGAACTTCAGAAAAAAATACCATGGATGTAAGTAAGTAAAAGAAGTCATTTACAGAATCAGTTTGATTGCCTTTACAGAAAAAAGCCTACATATCTATATGTCTGAGAATATCTTATAAATCATAGAAGTCTGTGGGCAGGGACGAACAGGTATGAAGGGCAATGTTCATTTTTTACCCTGACATATTCTAGGTACGCAAGCATATCCTCTGCCAATATTTATGATTTCCCCTTTCTTTCCAGTTTTTGTTTTTGTCTTTAAGATATGGAGTCTTGCTTGTTGCCCAGGCTAGAGTGCAGTAATGTGATCACAGCTCACTGTAACCTCAAACTCCTGGGCTCAAACAATCCTGCCTCAGCCTCCCCGGGACTACAGGTGCCAGCCACCACGCCCAGTTCTTTCCAGTTTTTATGCATATTTTCCCCCTAATCGAATCGGCTGGAACTGCTGGAACAATGTTAATAATGGTGACACTGTTACTCTTAAAATTAAATGAGAATTACTTTGAGTCAACAATAGGAATAAGACATATTTCCTATTAGCTAAAGAAGTTATCAAGTCAGTCATAACTCTTATTTTATTTTATTGTCTTTCATTTTTTTTACTCGGAATTGAAGGTTAATTTTACCAAACTCTTTTTTAGTATCTAGGGAGTGATCATTTTTCTCTTTTGTACTTTTAAAAAACTATGGTGTTTAGTATTTCCTGATACTGAACTCTTCTTACATTCCCAGATATAAGAAAAGCAACTTGGTCATTGTATATACCCGTTTAATGTGATGCTGAATTCCTCTTACTAATAATAGCTGGGATTTTTGTAATTTCAGAATGGTCTGGAGTTTTCTTTTTGTGTGCTTTGTCAGATTTGGTATCAATATTTATGTTTCAAAAAATAATTTAGAAAATGTTTCTCTTTTTCCGTGTTGTTGAACAATGTAAAAAGTATTCGTTATCTTGTTCCTTAGAAAGTTGCCTGGTTCTAATAGTGCTATTTTGTGCAATAGCTCAGGTTTTCAAATTTATCTGCATACAATTAAGCAGAGTGACCTCTTACATTTAACTTTCTAAATATCTGTGATTCTTTTTCAAATGTGGTGTGTGGTGATATACATGTGATATTTGTACTTTCTCTTTGTTCCTGATTAGGTTTAATAGGTTTACCTGTTTGATATTTTTAATACCATGTATAAAATAAGAAAAACTCTTTGATTTATTAGTACCTTCATTTATCTGTATTTTAATTCATCACTTTCTGCTTTTATCTTCACTAATAATACCTTCTTTCTCCTTTCTTTCATTTTTTCCTACCTCTTGGGTTGAATTCTTTTATTTTCATTCTTTCTTTGCTCAGTAGTTTATTTACATCTATGAATTTTCCTCTGAGTACTACTTTAGCCATATCCCATAGGTACTAATACACAGAATTTTGATTATTAGTACTTTCTAGTTCATTTGGATTTGACTTTTTCAGATGGTACAGTTTTATATTTTTGTTTTAGTTCTAGTTAAGAAGAAATAGTATAATCTGTATATATCTCTGCCTTTTGGATTTGGCTGATATTTCCTAAGGGCCTAATAGGTATTCTTGAAAAGAGTATTCATTGTTTCCAGGGTATGTTGTTTGTTACACCATATATAATGTTATTTAGATCCCTATGTCATCACTTATTTTGTCTGTCTGCTTTGTCAAAGGCTGGAAGAACTGTATCAAAATCCCCTATGATAATCTAATTTCTGTTTCTGCATATAATCTTTGTTATTATACATTTTAGCACTGTATTATTTAGTATATGAGATGCATGACCATTAGACTGTCAATCTTTATCATTAAAAATTCAACTCAGGCCAGGCGCGGTGGCTCAAGCCTGTAATCCTAGCACTCTGGGAGGCTGAGGCGGGCGGATCGCTCAAGGTCAGGAGTTCGAAACCAGCATGAGCAAGAGCGAGACCCCGTCTCTACTAAAAACAGAAACAAATTAATTGGCCAACTAAATATATATATAGAAAAAATTAGCCGGGCATGGTGGTGCATGCCTGTAGTCCCAGCTACTCGGGAGGCTGAGGCAGAAGGATTGTCTGAGCCCAGGAGTTTGAGGTTGCTGTGAGCTAGGCTGACGCCATGGCACTCTAGCCTGGGCAACAGAGTGAGACTCTGTCTCAAAAAAAACAAAAAAATTCAACTCAGCTAGGCACAGTGGCTCATGCCTGTAATCCCACTACTTTGGGAGGCCAAGGCAAGACGTTTACTTGAGCCCAGCAATTCAAGACCAGCCTGGGCAACATAACAAGACCCCATCTCTACAAAAAATAAAATAATTAGCCTAGTGCAGTGGTGTAGGCCTGTAGTCCGAGGTACTCGGGAGGCTGATGTGGGAGGATTGCTTGAGTCTAGGAGTCCAAGGTTGCAATAAGCTATGATCACACCATTGTACTCCAGCCTGGGTGACAGAGCAAGACTCTGTCTCTTAAAAAAAAAAAAATTAAATTCAAGTGATGCATTTTTTCTTTTTTTTTCCTTTAAGTATGGAATGCTTCACAAATTTGTGTGTCACCCTTACGCGAGGGCCATGCCAATCTTTGTACCATTCCTATTTTAGTATGTGTGCCGCCTGAGCAAGCAGCACCATTCTGTCTTGAATTCAAGCTTATCTGACACAAATATTTGGTTTGAATTTGACAATCAAGTCTCTGCCCACACTTTTGCTCTCAACTTTTCTGAGGCACTGTATTTTAGACCATGGGTCAGCAAACTATTTCTTATAGGACAAACATGACCCACTGCCTATTCTTGTAAATAAAGTTTTATTGCACCACAGCCATGCTCATTCATTTACATGTTGTCCATGGCTGCTTTCATGCTATAACAGCAGAGTTTAGTAGCTGCAACAGAGACTGTATGGACTGTATGGTCGCGAAGCCTAAAATATTTACTAAAATATTATTTGCTCGCCCTCTATGCAGCCTGTTGTGATCTGCGAAAATGGTTCGCTAGTCACTTGACCCAGAAAACCCTACAAAATAATGTAAATCAAGAGGTTCAAATCTTTGTATCCACTTTAAGAACACCTGTGAAACTGCCCAGGCCATCAAAGGTATGCATGTACAAAAAAACACCAAGTATCTGAAAGATGTCACTTTATACAATTTGTACCATTCCAATGTTATATTATAATGGTAGAGTTGGTAGGTGTGCACAGGCCAAAGAATGGGGCTGGACACAGGGTAGGGGGCCCAAAAAGTGTTCAATTTTTGCTGCACATGCTTAGAAATGCAGAGAGTAATACTGAATGTGAGGGTTTAGACATGTTATAGATTCTCTAAGCACCCAAGAGGCACTACCATTCTTACAGAGCACATGGTCAGCTTAACCCATACATGAACTCCCCCTGCCACATTGAGATGATCCTTACTCAAAAGGAACAAATTGTTCCAAAACCAGAAGAGGAGGCTGCACAGAAGAAATCCCAGAAGAAACTGAAGAAACAAAAACTTATGGCATGGGAACAGATTCAGCATAAAATAAATGCAATAAAAGTAAAAAATATACATATTATTTGCTGATCTTTTTTTTAGATGTACCTCTTACTGGGTTTGACTTTTTGCTCCAATCTTAGTCATAGCTTTTAATAAGTTTATCCAATTTACAATTTTACATTAATTTCTAATAGATATTTCATTTTAAATTCTCTTATTTCTTGTATTATTTTAATTTGATCTTTTTATTACATATTTCACTATGTAATAACATAAAAACAACATGGGTTTAAACTGTGCAGGTCTACTTATACATGGATTTTCTTTCACCTCTGCCACTCCTGAGACAGCAAGATAAAACCTCTCTTCTTCCTCCTTCTCAGCCTACTCAACAGGAGGATGACGATGAAGACCTTTATGATGATTCACTTCCAGTTAATGAATAGTAAATATATCTTCTCTTGCTTCTGATTTTCTTAATAATATTTTCTTTTCTTTAGCTTACTTTACTGTATTATAAGGACACAGCATATGATACATACAACATACAAAATATGTGTTAACTGTTTATCTTATCAGAAAGGCTTCTAGTCAACTATTAGTAGTTAAGTTTTGGGGGAGTTGAAAATTATATGCAGATTTTCAATCACATGGAGAGGTGGCACCCCTAACCCTCACATTGTTCAAGGGTCACTTGTAGTCTGTTTTCTTAGAAGATTTGTCTCTCTCCTTTAGATAACATTTCTTTACTCCACACTAAGAAAACTAGTACACTTAGCATCACAGCAATCAATGCCATCATGAATGATGACAAAAATTGCCACACTTGTAATTACCTACCCATCCTCAGATCTCAGGGTTTTTTTCTTATGATGTTGTTTTTACATTGCCATAGTTTAAAAGATTTTAACTTGTTCCATATTTAAATTTATTCAATGCTATTCATTAATTCTTTTAACTTATAAACTATTGAATCAAAAGATGAATGGAAAACTATAATAACAGTCTCCTCTCTTTTCCATCCCCCTAGGAACTTATTTATGGCAACTGTAACCCATAATTTTTCTGTCTGAAAATATAAGTCAGTTGGTATTACACTTAACTATAGCATGCCTGGACATAAAATTCTTGGGTTATATATTTTTTACCTACTGATATAGTGTATGTTGTTTATATTGTTCCATGTTGGAAAAGCCTGAGGCTAGTCTCTTGACTTTATAGGGGACTTGTTGTTTTTTGCATTTTGATCTAACAATAATTAAAGTCTTTATATTTAAAGATTAGAAACTGCTCTAGAATTTCAGATCTTTTATCCTGGGAAATTCTTCCTTAATGTCTTGAAAATGTTTTTCTGCTTCATTTATTTTGCCGACATCTTCAGGGGGTATTGATTATTGCTATGCTAGATTCACTGTATTCCTTATCTGTCACTATCTCTCTAGTCTTCCTTAATTTTTTTTTTTAAGAGATAGGGTCTAACTCTGTCGCCTAGGCTGGAGTGCAATGGCGCTGACTACGCCACTGTACTCTGTATTTCACATAGCTCAATGCAGCCTCAAACTCCTGGGCTCAATCGATCCTCCTACCTCAGCTTTTCGAGTTTCTGGGATTACAGGCATGAGCCATCACGCCTAGCTGTTTTTTCGATCTTGGATTTCTCAAATTTCTCAAGCTTGCCTCCATTATCCCCAGCTATAGTATGTATTTGCTGCTTCAAAAGTGACCCTCATTTCTATAATGACCATATTTTTCTCTTTTATTTTATACCGTGGTTCCATCAGCTCACTCTCATCTCCTTCTGTTACCTTATCATTTATTTCTTGAGCTTTTGTATCTCATCTTTAAACTCCTGTTTCAAAGGAACTGTCTTATCCCCAGTCCGCCCTCACCTCCTGGCATAGGGAATTATTTGTTCACTTTTCCCTTGAGGCTTGACTCCACACTGGACTAGTTTCTCTAAATCACAGGGGCCCACATGACATAGATTTTGAGGGGATGATAATTTAGGCTTTATTTCTCTTCAGTTGACCAAGATGAGGAGCTGTAAGGCTGCTTGCTGCCAGTTTCTCTATTCTGAAATCCTTGCAAAAATGGCAAGACTGCACAGACCGTAATTCAATCCCCACCTCTCCTGCCACTCAGGGAGCCAACATATATACCCAGCTGTGCCCATCCAAGCATAAGGGTTATTGACTTGGTCCTCAGGGTATGTCACTGTCTTGGGAGAAAGGTGCTATTTCCCTCACTTTGCCTGATTCTCTAGAGGAAATCATCCTCTCTTGGAACCCTCTCTTGCCCTGGTATAATTTTCACTGCACTCAATAGCATTAATTCTTATATTCTGATTACAAGGTTATGGTAGTTATCAAAGATTGAGTTTCTTATTCTCCTTATTTTTTTAGCTGGTTCAAAGAAGGAGGAACAGAGATGTCAGTACTCTGCCATTATTAACCAGAAGTATCTTTTAAATTTTTGCACAGTAAATTATTCCATAATAAATCAAACCCATAAAACATATCTACTATGCAATCTTTTACAACATATTACTTTTGTAATAACTACTTTTTTATTTTAAAGAATCAGCAAGCTATTAAAGAAGTTGCTAAACTTGATTCAATTCCTTTCACCATGTCAAATTTACGTGATTCTAGCTTTGATGGCAAGTATTTACTTATGACACTTATGACAAGTCCACCATTTTCCCAGCAGCTGTGCAAGATATAATAGTACGAGACATAATGTATGAGGCGAGATGCAGTCAAAAGAAAGAAAGTGAATAACTGGAGGACCTAACTCTGACCACCCCAAGGTTCCTCTAGGGGTTCCTCGCCAAGCCTAAGGGCATGCTGCTCCCTTTCCCCAGAGCAATGGACCCCTTCCTTCCTGATTTTCTACCTAGTGCCTACCCCTTCTTTTGGCCCTAGTTTAATCCTTCAGAATATAGTTTAGTTGTCCCCACACGCAGACTCCTGAAGGCTGAGTTTGTTACATGCTCCTCTCTGTGTACTTCACTGTTTGGGCACTCATCACACTCTAAATTGCCCATTCTGTTGTCTTCCCTCTTAGAAAATAAGCTCCCGGAAGGATAAACAATTTTCTGAGCATCACTACATCCTAGGGTCTTGCACAGTGCCCAGAAGTTACCTGGTGCTCAATAAGTGCATGTTATACATAAACAGATTCTGTTAATTCCAGATTGTCTACCCAAAGGTTACTACATGCATTCATCGACTGATCATCTTCAGATAGTCCATACAATCATTTCTGACAGCCATAGTCATATACCAAAAGAAAGTTAATATAATTTAGAAGCTTTAAAATTTCTGAATATTCCAGTACATCTGATGAAACATCATCAAATGTTTCATCAAACAGATGTCATATAATTGCTACCCAATATTTATTTAGAAAGATTTAAATAAAAGAATCCCTACTTGGGAGGCTGAGGTGGGAGGATTGTTCTTTCAGCATTTACTCACAATGTGCCAAAGCTCTTACTAATCACCTCTATTTCTATGCCATTACAAAAACGTGTTTAGGGACAGGCACTGGTAATCCTAGCACTCTGGGAGGCCAAGGCAGAAGGACTGCTTGAGCTGAGGAGTTCAAGACCAGACTGAGCAAGAGTGAGAACCTGTCTCTACTAAAATAGAAAACTTAGCCCGGTGTGGTGGCACGTGCCTGTAGTCTCAGCTACCCAGGAGGCTGAGGCAGGAAAATCGCTTGAGCCCAGGAGTTTGAAGCTGCAGTGAGCTATGATGTCACCACTGTACTCTAGCCAGAGTGAGACTGTCTCAAAACAACAACAAAAAAAGTGTTTAGTTTCAACATCTAATAAACAATTTCTCTTCAACCTTAAATGTTTTATATCTATCTGCAATTAATTTTGCTTCCCATTTCATCTTTCAACTTTTTTGTTTTTTTTGAGACAAGGTCTTACTCTGTTGCCTAGGCTAGTGCAGTGGCAACAACATCACAGCTCACTGCAACCTTCAACTCCTGGGCTCAAGTGCTCAGGTAGGTACCACCATGTCCTGTTAATTTTTCTTTTTTTCTTTTTTTTTTTAGAGATGGGGTCTCACTATGTTGCCCAGGTTGGTCTCAAACTCCTGGCCTCAAGCAGTCCTCTTGCTTCAGCCTCCCAAAGTGGTGAGATTATAGGCATGAGCCACTGCACCCAACTGCCTCTAATATTTTTAAAGTTCTATTAAAAGATAAGTTTATATTATTCTTTGCATCTTTTTTTTTTTTAATTTTTTACCCAAACTAAGCAGGAGAAAATGCATCTTCCTTTTGAACAGACTATTCTTTATTTTCCAATCCCTCTTTTATTTTATTTTATTTTTTTGAGACAGAGTCTCACTTTGTTGCCCGGGCTAGAGTGCCGTGGCGTCAGCCTAGCTCACAGCAACCTCAAACTCCTGGTCTCAAACAATCCTTCTGCCTCAGCCTCCTGAGTAGCTGGGACTACAGGCATGCGCCACCATGCCTGGCTAATTTTTTTTTCCATATATTTTTAGTTGGCCAATTAATTTCTTTGTATTTTTAGTAGAGATGGGGTTTCGGGCTTGCTCAGGCTGGTTTCGAACTCCTGACCTTGAGCAATCAGCCCACCTCGGCCTCCCAGAGTGCTAGGATTACAGTTCAAATCCCTCTTTTAAAAGCTCAATTTAATCTTTATACTTATATGTTTAATGCTCTGACATATTCAGACTCACTTTACATGCCATAAAAGGAAAGAATAACAGAGGAAAATGGTCTTCTGCTTTGAAATCTTTCTTATTTATGTATTTATTTATTTATTTAGAGACAGGTTCTTACTTTTTACATTGCCCAGGCTGGTTTCAAACTCTCTGGGCTTAAATGATCCTTCTGCGTAAGCCTCCTGAGTAGCTGGGACTGCAGGCACATGCCACAGTGCCCCAAATTGATCATTGTTTTAATATCAAAATCACTTTGTCTATAAACCAGAAACAACTATTCATCTGATCTTCTCTACATTAATAGGCTTTTTCCTTTTTAAATAAAGAAGAAATCATGACAAAAGCACAAAGTCAGTACTCAGTTTTTTTTCATTCTTCACCCTTAGACTTCCACAACCGAGTCCTCTACCCTTACTTCACAAAAGCTGAAGTTCACCTCACCTTCACTCTCTGGCATCAAGTGCAAGATATAAAGAAGAAAGGAAACATACAGTATTATATATAGTTCACATAATCTTAATCAAATGTCTTTTAGACCGTAATATTTAGGTACTATCACATTTTCTAATCCATGAAAACAAAAAGCTGAAACTAAGCTGTAACTTTTAACACATGATGAATATCACTTAAAAAACGAAGAGAAAAGCTCAGCCAGACTAAACTTATTAACAGCCCTAGCAGCTATCACCTTCAGCTGTGGAGGCAACTTGCTTAAAATATAAACAAATCTATGCTCCCTTAAAGGAGAGAATGCAGATAATTAAGCACTTCAGAGCAGCAGCAGCACATACACTCTTATTTAATTATTACCAGAAAGCAGAAATAACTATTACTGAGAATAGACAATATTCACATCTCACAAAAAGAACAGTTCAACAGCAAACATATCCATATACTGGAACTCAAGAGTAGGAAATACGGTTAGGTCTTTAAAAAAAAAAAAAATTCTCCTTGACATTATACAGTTTAATTGGAAAATAAAACAATTCATTTCCATAGTTTCTTTGTTCTTGCATGTACAAAAGAATAAGACATTAGCAAGGAGAAAAGGAAGATAAGCTTTTAACAAAAGCAGCCAAAGGTCCTTTCAGTCTTCCAGTGGTAACCACAAAACAATTTGACAAAAACATAAACACTACTCTCTTAGGGACTCCAAGTGTATGGCCTCCATGTGGAATCTTTGTCATTACTGTTCTTTTGATTCTCCTGTTTCAGAAGCATGTTCATTTCACTGCCACACCATTTTACCCTAATTGCCACCTGTAATTTTATAGCCTACCACTTTTAAAGAGTCTTGACCTACAACATACCGAACAAATTTTTTTAAAACTACAAGAAGGCTACTTAATTCTCAGAATGTTAGTTTCCTAATATATTTAATGCAAATGAAAAGAATATTCACTTATCCCAGGAGTGGCTACTGTTTTTTTTTTTTTTTTTTGATACAGAGTCTCACTGTGTTGCCTGGGCTAGAGTGCCATGGCGTCAGCCTGGCTCACAGCAACCTCAAACTCCTGGGCTCAAGCGATCCTCCTGCCTCAGCCTCCCAAGTAGCTGGGACTACAGGCATGTGCCACCATGCCTG
>CAUYRT010015881.1:0-15138 GCA_963574885.1 Lepilemur ruficaudatus | reverse complement strand
TGCTGTGATTGCCTTTGGGGTCTTCTTCATAAATTCTTTGCCTAGGCCAATGTCTGGAAGAGTATTTCCAGTGTTTTCCTCTAGAATTCTAATTCTAGAGGAAATTTTGCTTCTAGAATTCTAATAGTGCCACACCTTAGGTTACCCAGGTGAGTTGATTTTTTGTGAGAGGTGAAAGGTGTGGATCCTGTTTCAGTCTTCTACATGTGGCTGTCCAGTTTTCCCAGCACCATTTATTGAATAAGGATACCAACAGTTCCATTTATTGTAGAACATAGATTAGGATTTAGTTTACTAAGAGTTCAGAAATTTTTTGTTTCTATAGATTCAATATTTTAATTCAATAAAGTAAAAGGTCTTTGGTAGAATGTTGCTAAACAGCAATAATTATTACCAATGGCAATTCTATTGATCAGATGTTGAGTTGGATACTTAGAGGGTTATGTGTAATGCCGACTCTGAGGCCAAAGTGACAAAGCCTTCAGGAGTTATCAGGGTCTTTTCCCACTTGTCAGATTTGCACATCTAGGAACTCAATTTTGTTACCAGCGCACTCTGAGATGACAAGGTTATAAGAGATTGATTTACATTTACTAATCTCGGAAGGCACTGATGTATAAACCTGACATACAATGCATCGCTCAATAGAATAATAACTGCCACTTGGATCAGCATGGTCCTGTGCACTGATCTTGTCATCATGTTTTCTCTTTGTGAGCAGATCTAAAGGGGAACCTGGTACTAAGCAGCTTCCTGGGTGGGCAGGGGGTCAGAGCTAGGGAGAGAAGTTAGTCCTACAGGACACATAAGCCAGGTCATAGTAAAAGCCTCATAAATCATTGCTGTTTCCATAATTCACCAGATTCAATGTCTTTGTTTATTGAACAATGTGGGATAAAAGACGATACCATCAGGTATTAATATATTACCACTGACAGAATCAACTTTCTTGATGGCAATCAGATCTGTTCCTTCCTCCGTGAGATTTTGCCTTTGTTGAATTTGGTATTCCCACGTCACCTCTACTCCACACTTACAGATATTATCCAGTGTTATTTCTATAGATAGTTAATTTCATCCTTTCATGGATTGCTTTTGCTAGTTTAACAATCACAGAGTGTTTTGGTTACCTATCTTGCCGAAACAAACCACCCCCAAATTTGTGGTCTAAAACAACAACAGTCATTTTATTATTAGCCCTCACAAGTTTGGGAAGCTGAGTGGGCTCAGTTAGGCAGTATTCACTCAGGGCATCTCATGCAGTTGCTATCAGATGACTGTTGGTGCCAGAATATTCTGAATGCTTGCTGCTCACACATCTGGCATGCAGGCTGGGGAAACTCAACCAGCTGGGGTTTGGAACTTCTACAGGCCTCTCCCCCTTGAGCTTGTTTCCTTGTTTCTGTGTGGTCTCTCCACATGGTGTCTCCAGCGCTGCAACACCAGGGTAGCTACATCTCACAGAAGGCTCAGGGCTCCAGAGGCTCATGTCCTGAGTGAAAGGGAGCCAGGCTGAAGTTACGCCACCACTGATTCTGCAGCCCCAGAAGCCTCAGAGCGTCACTCCCACCATGCTCTCCTAGTCAAGACAAGCACGAAGGCCTGCCGGGTCCAAAGAGAGGGGACATAGACTCTGCCACTTGATGGGGATGTGGCAAGGTTCAGAAGAGAATGTAAGACTGGAAATATTATTGCAGGCAGTTTTGGAAAATATAATCTGACACAAAAGGCAATCTTAACTTTTAGTTATTAGAGGACTGAGGGTGTTTTATCACATATCAGCCAAATGTCTACTTTCAGGAGCACCAAATACTGAATATGTGTCCCCTGTTCCACAGCTCCTCCCCACAGGCCTGTGAGGGGGAAAGTGAAAGCTATAGGGACTACAAATGAAAAGATAAGGACATTAAGATAACTTAAAGATTGACAGATGTCCCAAAAATACGATGTGGAGATATTTTGGGTTCTCTGGCCTAAATAGACAAATGCTTTTAAAAATGATATTGGTGATTAAAAAAAAAAAAGTACACTGTAAACATTCTTTTTAAACAACTCCCTGAGTCATAAGCCGTATTTCAGATATGTTTCAAAAAGTGAATATTTATTTCTGCATGGTTAGGGCTTTCTGGGAAAATTTTAATAGACGAGTTTAAAAGACAGGCCTTGGAAATGAAATGACGACCAACTAGATGGGAAGAGATTTACCTCCCGGGAGGTTTGTGTTTACATTTCAAATAGAGGATGAGCCCCAAAGCCTTGGAGACATGCTAGAGGTTGTAAACTCAGAGATTATTGTCTTCCTTTTCCTAAAACATTTATTTATATTTCAAATAGTAGCAACCCAGAATCTTTCTCCTTTTCTTCTCAAGGAGAATTTGCTTGCAAACTAAGTTGTTTTGTTTTCCAACCTCAGGAGGGGAAATTTTACACTAGCTCCCAGATTCATATTTTGGGGTTTCCTCACAACAGTACCAACCCCAGTAGGTGTAGGATGACCTCCAGCTCTGGGCACATCACTTCAAGGGGAAAAATTGGAACAAAAGGAACTGAGGAGGTTGCTGTGAGTGATACTCTAATAATCTGTCTCAGGCCCAGAAATTTCACGGCTATATGAATATAGAAGTTAAAAATGTATCAATATGAAAACAGTACAAAATATACTTAAATATGCACATTTAAGTGTATTATTGCTTAATTCCTTCCTCGTGAAAAAGTCAGTGTTGTGTTGGTTTTGCTAACGGAGAGAGTTAGAATTCACTGAGCTTTTTATGTGAACAATTCAGAAGTTTCCAGTATAGTCACAGATTTTTGCAGCCATCACTATGATCAATTTAGAACATTTTTATTACCCCCAAAATAAACCCCATATCCATTAACAGTCACTCTTCATTCTCCCCAACCCACTCCCAGCCCCAGGCAGCCACTAACCTACTTTCTGTCTCTCTGGCTTCTCCTATTCCAGACATTTCATACAAATGGAATCACACAATATGTGAGCTTTTGTGACTGGCTTCTTTTGCTTGGCACAATGTCTTCAAGGTTTATTTGTGTGTCATAGCACATATCAGTACTTCATTCCTTTTTATTTTTAAACAATATTCCATTGTACAGACATATCTTATTTTGTTTATTCATTCATCAGTTGACAGACTTGTAAATTTCTTCTACCTTTAAGCTGTTGTGAATAATGCTGTTATCAACAACTGTGTACAAGTTTTTGTGTGGACTTCTGTGTTCATTTTTATTGGCCATACACCTAAGTGTGGAATTGCTGGATCAAGTGGCAAAAATCTATGTTTAACCTTTTCAGAAACTGCCAGACTATTTTCCAAAATGTCTGTAATATTTACAGTCCCATCAGCAGTGTATAAGTATTCCAGTTTTTCCACATCCTCACCAACGCTTTGTGTCTTTTTGATTATAGCCACCTTAAAGGTGTGAATGGTAATCATTGTTTTTTAGTTCAAATTGTTCATATAATATCTTACTTTTATTTTTTGCATTTTGCAATTTTTTCACAATGTACCTTCATATAAGCTATGTGTTTCAATAAGCTTATGAGATAGATTTCTTTTTTTTCTAAAAGTCAAAACGGCTCAATAAGTTGCCACGGTCAGGTCATTAATAAATGACACTGCCAGAAAATTCTTCAGCCTAGGTCTTCCAATTCAAACCCCAATATACATCTCCTGTTACACCCAAGTAGTCTGATCACTTTGATCATTCCTTTAGATCATAGAATTGAGAAAGGGGGAAATGATCCCTGACGACCAGTAATAATCATGACTATTCTCTAAAAGTCTATCTTCACATTTTGCCATTTGAGAATCGGCTACGCATTTTCACCATCTCCTTCCATTCTACCCAATGTCGGGGGAACTTGATGAGGAAGTTGCTGGTTATGTAGTCACGTTACATGGAAGGATCATCTTTTCTTCACATCTTCATTGCTCCAGTTAAAGGGAAAATTCCTTTCCCTTTCTGAATACCCATGGAAGGAAACTGTTCTATTACATCATGTTATATCATTATAATATGACCTAGTTTCTAAAGATCCAGCTGCCAGTATAAATCCAAGATTGGATTCTGCTTCATACACTATCTGGCTTAAATTCTCACCCAGCTTTCTTAGGGCTTCAACTTAATAAAATCTAATAAAATTCTCTTCCTTCTCATGCTGAGAAAATCTCCCAACCTCCTCTTCCCGCTATGTTTGAGGATTTTGAAGGACTGGTCCAGTAGGATATCTCTCAGCCACTGTGCAGATGATGTCTGGGCTCTGCTGTTCCTGGTGACCCAGTCTCTGGCACCTCCCCTGCAGCAGCTCACCGCTGCTCCAATCCCACCTTCCATCTCTGGAGCTGCTTCTTCCTGCTGCTTCTACTGGGCTTCAAAGGACCTTTTCCCACTGTTCCCAGAAGGTTTGCCTATGGCTCCAAGGAGCATGCTTCCCAGGGCTCCAAGTTATCTATTTTTCTGGTAGTAAGGGATTATTGAAGACAAGGTGTTCCAGAGATTAACCAGGAAGCTATTCACTATAATTCCAAACATGGCACCAATGACCTTCCTTTTGAAGGGGATCAAAACATGCCACTTTGGCATAAAGACTATTTTGAGCTCAAGACAACTGAAAATCAACAGATGCTGAATGAGTTCTCTGTCCCTCCCTTACCTTTGTTATCATCCAGGTGGGGCATAAATTCCCCTTTGAGGAAGGTGCGCCCTTCAACTCTGTACCAGGAAAAGTGACTCTTGTCATTGAAAATGAAGAGTCAACACCAAGATGAGTTTGCATAAACAGACCTTACTAAAATAACCCTTATATTCTGTTATTTCCCCTATATATTCCTAATTACTTCCCCACAATTTATCATCTCCTGAAGCCCAAACCCTTCCTTTTGTCAAGAAGGGAATATAAGCTTTCTAGTCTAACCACTCCTTTGAGTTTTACTTGTATTCTGTAAATACTTATACATATAAAATATTAATAAAAATTGCATGCCTTTTCTCCTATTAATCTGTCTTTTGGCAGTTTAATTTTTAGGCCCCTGGTTTCTGAACCTAAGACCTTAGAGAAAATGTTTTTCCTTCCTGATATTTCACTGATGCTAACCTTGTATCCAGAAAGGAAAAATATCTTTTAAATTTATTCATACCAAGGCACTTTCCCTAGAAACTAAAAGATAGTCTTTGGTATCTTCCATTTATCTGGAAGTCTTAATCCAAGTGGCCATGACTGTAGGTCCTACAGGTCCTACAGGTCCCGACTGGCCCTGTCATGGGGTAGAAAAGCCTTACTTCCCAGAAAAGACAGGTACAGATCCAATAGAGATCAGGGTACCTATTTTGTGTCAATATGGTATGAGATTAAAAGTTTGATGGAGTAAGAAATTTTGAATTTGTCTCTTCCACAGTGCCTTTTTAGGAAGTTTCAGTTGAATTGAATTCTATTAATCCACAAAGATCCAATTTAAAGACAATGAAACTCTCTGGCCTGCTTAATTTAGTTTGCATTTCACCATTTACAGAAACTATTTGTACTAGAGACCACTGTTCGGAAATGGAGTATTTTATTATATTGATGTCAACAAGCAAAAGCACACCATTCCCTCACCCCTATGTGGGCCTACATTTTAGAGGCATTTGAGGCATGGCAGAAAGCCCAAAGATTTAAAACCTTTGCACATGACCACTAAATTTCTTCTAATTTTTGAAACTAAGCCACTGAGCTTTTTTCAGTCCCATGTTTACTAGGTTTTCAGGCAAGGTTGTGGATCTTAGCTACAGAGAAGCAGAGGTTTGAGTCAGGACTAACAGGTTTTCCTCCTAACAATCAGTAGAGTAGTAGCAAGAGTTACAGTCATGCGCCACACAAAGAAGTTTAGGTCAATGACGGACCATATATACGCCAGTGGTCCTGTAAGATTATAATGGAGCTGAAAATTCCTATCGCCTAGTGACATCGTAGCCATTTTAATGTCTTGGCACAACACATTATTCATGTGTTTGTGGTGATGCTAGTGTGAAGAAATCTACTTCACTGCCAAACTTATAAAAGCATAGCACATACAGTTGTGTGCAGTACATGATACTTGATAATGATAATAAATGACTCTTACTGGTTTATGTATCTACTATAATATACTTTTTATTGTTGTTTTAGAATGTACTCTTTCTACTTATTTAAAAAAAAATGTTAACTGTAAAACAGGCTGAGGCATGTGCTTCAGGAGGTATTCCAGCAAAAAGACATTGCTGTCATAGCAGATGACAGCAATCACATGCCTGTTATTGCCCCTGAAGAACTTCCAGCGAGACAAGATGTGGAGGTGGAAGACGGTGATATTGGTGATCCTGACCCTGGGTAGGCCTAGGCTAATGTGTGTGTTTGTGACTTCATTTTTAACAAAAAAGTTTAAAAAGTGAAAGAAAATGTATAGACAAATCTTATAGAATAAAGATATAAAGAAAAAATATGTTTGTACAGCTGTACAATGTATGTGTGTTTTAAGCTAAGTATTATTACAAAAGAGTCAAAAAATTAAACAAATTAAAAAGTTTCTAAAGTAAAAATGTTACGGTAAGCTAATTTATTATTGAAGAAAGAAATTTTTTAATAAATTCAGTGTAGCTAGTGTACAATGTTTATAAAGTCCACAGTAGTGTACAGTAATGTCCTAGGCCTTCACATTCATTCACCCCTCACTCACTGACTTACTCAGAGCAACTTCCAGTCCTGCAAGCTCCATTTATGGTAAGTTCTCATGGCATCCCATTTTTTTCATCTTTTATACCATATATTTACTGTACTCTTTCTATGCTGAGATATGTTTAGATACATATATACTTACCACTGTGTTACAGTTGCCTGTGGTATTCAGCATAGTTACACGCAGCACAGGTTCGTAGCCTAGGAACAATAGGCTATATCACATAGCCCAGGTGTGGAGTACCATCTAGGTTTGTATGAGTGCTCCTATGAAGTTCACACAAGGATGAAATTGCCTAAAGATGCACTTCTCAGAAGTATCCCCCTACCTGATAAGTCCTGGCACAGGGCCAGCTACTCAATTGATTCCCATGACAACATCTCAAAGAGGAGACCCTATGAATAAGTGACAATGCACTAAACTGACAAAGTCCATCCTGGGTTGACTCTGTGCTAAAATGTAAGCTGCCCTCCAGCAAATTACATAGACATTCAGGCAGGGAAAGCCAGTTAACTAGCACTTCTCAGAGGAGATTGCTGATTCTTAAATAAATTACCTGACTTCTTAGCAAAACTTAGTTTTTTCCTCTTGACTCAGTTCTTCTCCCTGGCTAAGATCGGATGGTGTTCAGACCAGATAATGTGATGCGGCTGCCTAGATTAGTGATCTCCCACAGGGGTGCGTTCAAGCTGGTGAACTCATATAACAAATGGTAACTGTACTTTAATTGGTCTCCGTTGTTTAAATTTACAATTACTTGTGATTAGGATATGTTTACAGCAAGAGGAGAGTCTAAGTAATCCCACAAAGGAAGGCATTAATATATATTATGCACATGTGTCTGAAAAATTAAATATACTCTCAGAATTATTCATAACCTATTATTTCAGCAAAGCTAGTTGTTCCCAGAATGGTATCCAGCAGCTAAAAGATAAAGACAGGAAAGGAAACATCCACATTATAGCTTTATTTCAATGACTTAGGAATTTTCTCATAGGTACAATTTATATATGTTCTCATTTAGCCCTAGTTTAAGTTACTCATTAACAGATATAGGAAGAAAATAAAAAAGAATAAAGAAACAGCAGATCTTTTTTTCAGGAGAGCTGAAGAGACTATCTCCCCCTTAAGAGTCAAGCCTAGGGAGGAAACACTCCTAATTTCTTTATGTATTTATTAATTTATTCAGAACACATTTGTTCAGAACTGATACATTGTGGCTGGGAGTGAAAATTGGTACAACTACTTTGGAAAACTGGTGATTTCTATGAAAGCTGAAAATATGTGAAAACTAAGATCCATTAATTTTTGTCTTAGAAATGCAAACGTATGTGCACCAAAACACATTGTTTAAAACAAAATTAATTGAAGGCCATTAGGCTGAGACAGCTCCTTGGGTTCCAACATAAGCAAACAAAAGCCCAATTCAATGTAAACAGTAAAATGAAACAAGCTTAACCAATCAGAAACCACCAAACTAAACTCTAATGAATGACTTTCACTTTAACCACCCAAATATATTTTCTTTGTCTTGCTTCAAAGAATACCTTACAAAAGTGTTTCCCTGGCCCCCCCTCAGGGAAGCCAAAGTGCTTGCAGTCTAGCACTGCCCAATTGGTGAATTGTCGTCTACTCAAATAAACTCTTTAAAATTTTAATGTGCCCAAGTTTATCTCTTAACAACATGTATAAGAATGTTCATAGCAACGCTACACTTTATGCCCCAAACTTTAAACCTAAATGCCCAACAAGAATGGACTAGATAAATAAAATTTATCTAGTATATTTATATTATATGATATAACTAGATATATTACATATGTATTATGGTAAATATATATGGTATATTTATAAAATAGAATACCATCAAGCTAGGAAAACAAACTAACTTCAGCTACACATCAAGAATACTTGGATGAATCTTACAAATATAATGTTTCATAAAAGAAGCAAACCTGAAACCATGCAAATTGTATTAATATTATTCCATTTATATAAAGTTCAAAAATAGGCAAGACTAAAGTCTGGTGTTAGAAGTCAGCACAGGTGTTAGCTTTGGGGAGTGGGAGCGATGAGAGGAGAATATCAGAAGGGCTTCTGGGGCTCTGTAAATGTTCCATGTTTTGATCTGGGTGCTGGTTACATGGGTGTGTTTGCTACCAGAAATTAGTTGAGCTGTACATATATGACTCGTGTAATTTTCTGCACTGTGTAATGCTTAATAAAAAAACTTACATAGGAAACAAACAATTTGTTGTGTGCTGGATACTGAAGAACAGAAGAGAATACCATACTAAGACAGAAACCCCAGGAGCTCACAGCCTTGAGGGGAGGTAGGCACTCAAGGGTATGATGTTAGACGATGCTGATGACTGAGAGACAGTATGGAAGCTCCAGAGCCAGGGAACCTTGACATGGGCAGTAGGGAGTAGGGAAAGGAATCAGGATAGGTTCCTGAGGGAGGGGAAGTTGATCTGATGCTGAAATGACAACTCAGAATTAGATGGTCTAATGAAGATGATAGGGTAGCTCTACATGGGAAATCCCTCAAGGTCCCCTGAAAACCGGGCATACAGAGAAGCCTGTTAGGTTTTAAAAGGGGGGGTTAAAAGTCCTTGTAAGATCTCTGGCTGTGTCTCAGTTAACAACGGATGAAATCTCAGAATTTTCTGCAAGACAATTGAGAACACCTATGTCAACACAATTTAACTGTTTCTTCTAGGAAATTATTCTGCCCAGGAACATAAGACAGTCATTGGTCACAAAATATGGTCTCCCTATAGAATTGAGTCCTTTGTTCCTAAGTCAATCTATTTTGGAAGGTGCAATGCGGTGAGAGGCACAGACGTGGAAATTTTTGTTTTCAAGAGACATGATAAAGAAGGACTGGGAACTTCCTGTTTTCAAAGGTTTAAAAAATGTTAATCTCTCAAGAGTTCAGTCAATATGAAAGTTGACATTGTGAACCTACATGGGATACAGCATCATATTTGAATGTTCTTCTCTTTTCCTTAAGAGATTGCCTTTCTTCTAATCACTAACACTCCACCACGTTTACACAGAAACATGCACCTATGGATGTGAGCTTTGTAGGATTTCTTTAAAGCTGGAGAACTTAAGCTCTTCTAAAGAAAAAAGCATCCTTCATTATGAGCATCTCAAGAACTTACAGCAAATTGCTGTCCTTTTGTAGTTCGATTTATAACGGAATTAACCAACCTCTTGTATGGGTGCCCTTCACTTGTTCTCTATAGCCTCTGCCTGCTGCTTCAATTTCAAAAGAGTGTTTGAAGAATAGATCCTCGTGAGAGACCTGCCGCCACCCCACTCACAGTGCTTGTTAAGGGAGTGTGACCTGAAGCCCAGAAATTAAGGTTTTAATGTTCCTATTTCAAGAAAAAAGAAATACTTAATAAAATGCTCCCTTTAAATACTCAGATAGTAAGCTTCTGTACTCCAACACAATTAGGTTTCTTTCTTGGGAGTTGCAGAGTCATGCCCACCATTCCTTCTTTCAGTAACTAAACTCAATAAACTAGAATATTTGACAAAATCCTTTAATTCTTCTTCACATGTACCTTGCCTCCCCCATGAGGCTTGGGGCACATAGGCAAATTAGGTCCCAGGGATTGACCACTTGGACATCCCATAGTTCTTCAAAGTAATTGTGCAGATTTAACTTCAATATGTCCCTGGGTCAAAGCTATATATTAAAAAAAGAACAAACAACTAATATATCACGAAGAAGGAGATAGGATTTGTGAAATCCCTTTTCTCATAAGCTGGAGTCTTGGGATAAGGCAGAGGGGAGGGTGAGAGGTGGATAAAGCTGATCCGAGTCAGTCAAAATCTAGCCCAAGATTGCTTAAGATGGGGACAATGAGTGGAATAGAGACATGTGCAAAAGAAATTCAGCAGTGAAGAGTTACTTATGGTACTGAAGCAGAGAAGCATTATCAGGATCACAAACAAGACAAGCTGGTATCCACTGAGCTCAGGCAAATCTGTTGGAAATGCTATACCGTTGTTGCTTTCCCACTTGGCCCAATCACTTGACTGGTGCTGAGCAGCTTCTCATGTTCCCTGTAACACAGTATCTCAGGCAGAGCAGCGAGAAGTGTCTGGGAGTCCCAGCTCTCTGTCTAGCGCTTTGCCTGGGCCAATGAGATTTCAGGAGTCATAGATCCCACCAGCTCACTAAATATTGGAACAGAAAGATTAATTAAAGGCTAGTTTCAGCAATATTACAGACTGAATAATCTAAAAATCCTTCATCTACCAAATACTTAGAAATGCCAGATGAACATAAATGAATGTCCTTATAAATTTTCATCTGAGAATAGTAGAAAGTAAAGGAAATTTCCAGTGGCCAAAACCAAAGAAGAAACTAAAAAGCAGAGTAGAAGTGTGTGAGATGATGCTCCAGCAGCAGTGGAGATGGAATGGTGCCTATTCCCATTATCCAGGGGCTTGGGCATTGACCCCATAGGGGAACAGGAAATGAGGTCTGGGGCCTACACATGGGGGAGGGGGAGGGGAGCTATGTCAACCCCTCCTCCACATGAACCCAGGATCCTTGAGAGGGACTATAAATAGTCTGGAGTCGAGACTTTGGGTTTCCTCTTCAACATGTAAAGAGCTTGGAAGTTGTCACTACTGACCTTGTAACGAACTGAAAATCAGTGACTTGTCTTGGATCCACCATAGACCTAAGTCTTCAGGGTAAGCCACTGCCTTGAAATCTGGAGAGGCAGGTGCACCCATAAAAGTCCCAACTGAGATCTGATTACCTGGTGCAGAAGTTGCTGTGAGACAGTCTTAAGTGGTAACCCTGATGAATTTCTGGAGGCTGAATGTGGAATAACCTGAGGGTCAGAAATTCCTGGAGAACACAGTCTTAGGGGCCAGGGGCAGGACATACTTGCAGGGTCTTTATCTCCATGACTGTACCAGATTCTCATGGTGAAGACCCACAAGACATTCCTGATAGCTCTGGCAGCGGGAGGGCAAGAGTAATCATTGTGAAATACCAAGAGGTCTCCTCTCCATGGGAAAAGATTTTGCCAGAGGCTCATCCCAGCTAGAAAACTCTGGCTATCTTTAATCTTCCTATCTCATGTACAGAGGGAGGTAGACTATAGTCAACAGAAATCAGGGCTTTGAGGAAGTACCTTGGGGAACACTAATGCAGGAGAGAAGAGTAGGGAACAAGGGGAAGAAACTGTCTTGCTGGAGAAATACTTCTGAAGGCAAAACACTTGAGCATAGGTTCAATGATGGATTGAGATTTAATTTAATTGGAAGATTACAGAATTCTTTCCCTCCTGTACATCTTAGCACCACACCGTAGGGCTCCAGGATAACACTGAATACAACAAAAGAAGCTGCAAAACACAAACTGTCTCTAAGAAGGAGCACTGATGGAAGCCCAAAGTCAAGAGCAGAGACAGAAACAAAGACACTAGAGGAATTTGAAGCCTCTGACACTTACAGCTACAGACAACATTAAACACAATCTGTCTTAATCCATTCTGGCTGCTATAAAAAATATACCTTAAAGTGGGTAAATTAGAAAGAATAGAAACTTACTACGCACAGTTCTGGAGACTGGGAAGTCCAAGATCAAGGCAGCAGCAGATTTGGTGTCTGGTGAGGGCTTGCTGTTTGCTTCAAAGAAGGTGTCTGCTAGTGGAGTCTTCACAAGGCAGAAGGGATAAATGAGCTCCATCAGCCTCTTTTACAAGGGCACTAATCCCATTCAGGAGGGCTCTGACCTCATGACCTAATCACCTTCTAAAAGTCCCATCTCTTAATACTATTGCTTTGAGGACTAGGTTTCAACATATCAATTGAGGCAGGGGCAAACATTTGGACCATAACACAACCCAACTCTTAGCCACGTTAACATAAATCCTCATACGGGCCTATTTACCTCAATTTGTGTTACCTGATACAACATTTCTAGCTTTCAGCAAAAGATTACAAGGCATGCCAAAGGGGGGGAAAACACAATCTGAAGAGACAAGCAATCGTTAGAACCCTACTCAGATATGACAACAAAGTCAAGGAATTTAAAATAACTATGATTTATATGCTAAAATATCTAATGGAAAGATAGGCAATATGCAAAAAACAGAGGGAAAATGTAAGCAGAGACATGGAAATTGTAAAAAAAGGGCCAAAAGGAAATGCTAGAAATCAAAAACACTGAAAAAGAAATTAAGAATACCTTTGATTTGCTCAACCGTAAAGTTGGCACAGCCAAGGAAAAGATTAGAGAGCCTGAGCATAGGTCAACAGAAACTTCCTAAACCAAAGTGCAAGGAGAAAAGAGAGTTTAAAAAACAGAACAGAACATCCAAAACCAATTGTGCAATTAAACTGCTAGAAGGAGAAGGAAAAGAAAATGAAGCAGAAGAAATATTTGGAGTAATAATGGCTGAGATTTTCCAAAAATAATAACACCAAACCACAAATTCTGAATGCTCAAAAAACACCAAGTATGATAAATAGTAAAAATGAAAAACAAAAAGTCCTAGGCATATCATATTCAAATTGCATGAAACCAAAATGAAAGAGAAAAATCTTGAAAAACTCCAGAAAAAAAATCTTACCTCTAGAAGAACAAAGATGATAAGTATAAAAGACTTCTGATTGGATATCATGTAAACAAAAAGAAAGCGGAGTGAAAGATTTAAAATGTTGAAGGGAAAACTCCACTGACCCAGAATTCTATACATGTTTTGTAACAGATTAAGTAGAATTATGTCTGCGTTCCTATTGTGACATTAATCATTCAGTGGGAGCCTACTGTGTGTAAGGCACAACGATAGATTAAATTTTGTCATAAAAAGTAATATATGTAAGGCAAAATTCACTCTAACACTGGGTAGCAATCTCAGCGCTAACGTTTGGAGGTGGGCACTTACAGATTTACTAAAATGGACCATCTTAATTGAATGAAGCACATCTTTTCTTGATAACGTAGAAATCAGTAGAGTTAAATGATAAATTGAACCGGTGTGAGAGTCATAACAGCTATTATTTGGTGGGTGGCAAAGTGGGAATGTTGATTTATGTAGAAATATGCAAAGGAAGAATAAAATAATGTCTATAAACATTAATTTTCCTGGGCAAAACTCTGTCCTCTGGCAGAAAAAAAAAATGAAGTGCTGCCTCTACTTGTTCAAAAAGAGATTGATGCAGTCAGACTAAACAGTAGATCTTAAGCCTGGCTGCAAGTTCAGATCCTCAGGGAGGATTTTTTTAAACGTGAGCCCCCCCACACACAAATTCATTGACTCAGAATACGTGGGGGTATGATCTGGCAGCGATGGTTCAGAACTGCAGGATTTAAGTGAACAGAAAATTTAGAATTCTCTAATTCAGTAATTTCCAAAATAATTATTTTTAAATTGTTGGAGCCTTTTCTTCAAGCCTAATTAAAGCAAACCAATTAAATAAAATTTGGGCTGTGCTGGCTTCATGAAGGTCAGGAGGGGAGCGTCAGCGTTGGCAAGAGAAGGAATCGGACCCGTGCCTGCTCACACAGTGTACGCTTCTTGCTGTTCTCCAAGCCTCCCAGTGGTTCTAGACCAATCTTAAAACTTCTCATCTGAGAGTTTCAATGTCTCATTTGACAGATTAGGAACTGAAGACCCAGCTGCTGCTCCTTAGTGCTTAGGAGTAGATGGATAGCCTTTCTTAGATATCCATAAAGAAAAAAAAATCACAACAAAGAGTGCAGGCCTAAGAAAGATGATAAAATGTCTTATTCAGAGCTTTATAGTGAGGAGTCATCTGTCCACAGTGGTTTCAACATGAAGGCAGTGGACAGGGCCAGATGAACGCATGTGATTCCGCCTTTGCATCCGACATTCTGCCAATCAGCTCCTCTTTTAACCAACCGCTTCTCGTAAAGGAGCACTAAGGCTACTGGTTTGTTGTTGTCGTTTTTTAAGATATTAGTTTAAGCTGTTAATTACTGTTGCTGTTTAATGATTCACTTATGATAATTAGTGTATTAATTCTTTGTACTTGTGCCCTCAAGCAATTCTGTGAAGGGTGCAATTTTAAAATTTCAACAAATATAACTACCAAGCAGTAACTGTCCAAGCAGTACTATTTAAGTGCTATTTCATGAATTAGGATCTTTCAGTTCCATTAACTTAAAAGGATTAGCTTCCAAGGGACTGTTGTCTTCTGATCCTATTTCATATTAATTACTCCTGCAATACCCATAGCATCGGAGTTTGCACATCTTTCTTTTGCTGGGTCTTTATTCATAGTGAAAGTGAGAGTTTAAAAAAGAGAGGTTGGGGCCGGGCGCGGTGGCTCACGCCTGTAATCCTACCACTCTGGAAGGCCAAGGCGGGCGGATTGCTCAAGGTCAGGAATTCGAAACCAGCCTGAGCAAGAGCGAGACCCC
>CAUYRT010015879.1:0-37458 GCA_963574885.1 Lepilemur ruficaudatus | reverse complement strand
AGCCGAGCATGGTGGTGGATGCCTGTAGTCCCAGCTACTTGGGAGGCTGAGGCAGAAGGATTGCTTGAGCCCAGGAGTTTGAGGTTGCTGTGAGCTAGGCTGATGCCACGGCACTGTAGGCCGGGCAACAGAGTGAGACTCTGTCTCAAAAAAAAAAAAAAAAAACAAAAACAAAAACTAACCAGTCATGGTGGTATGCACCTGTAGTCCCAGCTACTCCAGCTGTTCAGGAGGCTGAGGCAGGAGAATGACTGGAGCCCAGGTATTCCAGGTTGCAGTGAGCTATGATCCTACTACTGCACTCCAGCCTGGGCCTCCAAGTGAGACCCTGGCTCTCTAAATAAATAAATAAGGAACGAAATGAAGACAGGCTGGAAACCAATGACTTAAACATTCATCTCAATAGTTGGAAAAGAAACAAACTGAACCCTAAAAAAAGTAGAAAGAAGGAATTAAAACTAAAAGCGAGACTCTATGAAATTGAACATACAAAATTGAAAATAAAGATAAAATAGACATTAAAAGTAAAAGACAAATTTATGGGGAAGTTTATTGAGAAACAGAGAAGGCAAGGTTAGGAATTAAGGGGACATAATAAGAGATAATCTGTTAATGATAAGATAATACCATGAACTATTTTTTTAAATTTTATTTTGGGCCATGCTGTAATTCCAGCACTTTGAGAGGCTGAACTGGGAGGATTGCTTGAGGCCAGGAGTCTGAGGTTGCAGTGAGCTATGATGATACCACTGCATTTTAGTCTGGGCCATAGAGCAAGATCCTCTCCCCACCAAAAAAAATTATTTTTAGTTGACAAATAATTGTATATACTGATGGAGTACAACATTATGTTTTAACATATGTTCATAACGTGGAATGATTAAATCAGGCTAATTAACAAATCCATCGCCTCACATACTTTTTATTTTTTTGTGGTGAAAGACTTCAAATCTACTCTTTCAGCAATTTTGAAATATATATTGAATTATTATTTTTTTATTCACTTCTCTGTGCAATAGATCACTAAAGCTTATTCCTCCTGTCTAACTGAAACTTTGTGTCCTTTTTGCCCAGGTGATACCCTTGTCTCAGTGTTCTGAGACAAGTACCTGAGTAGCTAGGACCACAGGTGCATGCCACCACTCCCTGCTAATTTTTCTATTTTTGTAGAGATGGGTGTCTCACTCTTGCTTAGGCTGGTCTCAAACTCCTGGCCTCAAGTGATCCTCCTGCCTTGGCCTCCCAAAGTGCTAGAATTATAAGCATGAGGCACAGTGCCTGGCCAGGGTTCCCTTTTCTCCACACCCTCACCAACACTTTAATTTTTAATCTAGTTTAATTTTAGTCTTTAAATCTTTAATCTTTGCCATTGTAGCAGGTATGTGTTGATATCTCATTGTGGTTTAGATTTGCATTTCCCTGATAAAAAATGACGAGCATTTTTCATATATCTGTTGGCCATTTGTATGTCTTCTTTTGAGAACATGTCCATGTAGGTCTTTTACCCATTTTTTTTTAATTGGGTTGTTTTCTTGCTACTGAGTTGATTGTGTTCTTTGTATATTTTGGATATTGGCCCCCTATTAGATGTATGATTTGCAAATATGTTCTCCCAATCTACGGGTTTTCTCTTGATTATATTGTTTCCTTTGTTATGCAGAAGCATTTTAGTTTGATGCAATTCCATTGGTTTATTTTTGCTTCTGTTACCTGTGGTTTTGGGGTCATATCCAAGAAATCTTTACCTAGACCAATGTCATGGAACTATTCCCCTGTTTTTTCGTAGTAGTTTTACAGTTTCAGGTTGCAAACCATACATCTGAGAAGGTGCTAATATTCATGTGTTGTCAGTGATTTCTGACTGAGGCTTGGCCCCACAGGGCAAGGCTACTTCTTAGGTAAACGGCTAGGCTCCACTGTCCTGGGAGACAGACTAGAGGCATGCATGGCTTGATGACTTGGATATGTTCTGAGAAATGCATCGTTAGGTGATTTTGACCTTGTGTCAACGTCATAGAGTGCACTTACACAAACCTAGATGGTACAGCCTACTACATACCTAGGTGGCGTAGTATAGTCTACAAATCTGTACAGTATGCTACTGTTCTGAACACAGGAAGCAAACAGCACAATGGTAAGTATTCGTGTATCTAAACATATCTAAACATAGAAAAGGCACAGAAAAAAATACAGTATTATAATTCTTTTTTTTTTTTTTTGAGACAGAGTCTCACTCTGTTGCCCAGGCTAGAGTGCCATGGTGTCGGCCCAGCTCACAGCAACCTCAAACTCCTGGGCTTAGGCAATCCTCTTGTCTCAGCCTCCCGAGTAGCTGGGACTACAGGCATGCGCCACCATGCCCGGCTAATTTTTTCTATATATATTTTTAGTTGGCCAATTCATTTCTTTCTATTTTTAGTAGAGATGGGGTGTCACTTTTTGCTCAGGCTGGTTTCGAACTCCTGACCTTGAGCGATCCACCCGTTTTAGCCTCCCAGAGTGCTAGGATTACAGGTGTGAGCCACCATGCCTAGCCCTATAATCCTTTTTTAAGTGACCAGTTACTACACGTATTATAATCTTATGGTACAACTGTCATGTACGAGAAATGTCATCGACGAAAACATCCTTCTGTAGCATGTTTCTGAATTTACCTTGGAATTACCTCCATTGTTCAGTGAAGAGTCTGGTGACTGGTGCTTCTTGATTATATAAAACCATAGAAGTTGTTATGTAAGATGACTAGACCCAAGTTTCAGGGAGTAAAGTTTAACTAGAATTTTGCTCTTTTCAAATCTCTGCTGTGGAGGAAAGAGGGGAGGGAGTCTGGCCTGAGACACAACACACTCCAGAACATTCCAGACTCAGCCCTTCCGAGGCTGGCCAGTGTTGTGGAGAGTGGTTGGGTTCATGAGGTAGAATAGTGGATGCCTGTGGCCTGTGCTCCGTGCTGTGCACCCAGGCCTATTTGGGTGTGAGGCCAACTTTACCTGGAGGAAAGCCTTCATCCCAGCCCTGTAAAATGGTTCCATCCTGCCCCAGAGGTAGCTGTGAAAGCAAAGGATTCGGCCCCTCCATCATTCTCAGGGCACAGTCTGTGTTAGGATACTCTGTGGCACTGGCTTCCTAGAGCTGAAATATCTAGAATTTTTCATTTTTCAGCTAGGCTCACCAGCACCAGCTTCCCCTCGGCAGCCCAAGAACTGCTGGGCCTACCAAGGCTAGCAGCGAGGGCTGCTCGGGAATGGCCCCTCCTCCCAGAGACTGCACACGCAGGCTTTCCTGGAGGATCCCTGATGCATGAAAGGGAGGGACCCAGGCAGGGGAGAGCTTGGACTTGTATCCTCTGAGCTCCCTGGAACTGACTGGGGCACGTTACACCCCACGGTGCCATTAACTATGACACACAGAGAGTGCAGAAGACAGCCTTGGCACCTGAGGTTCTAAGAAACGGGGAGACATTCATTCCTTTATATTCTTGCTTTCAGAAATAACACTTAAAAAAATTGTGGTAAAATATACATAGCATTAGATTTATTATTTTAACAGGTTTTAAGCGTATAGTTAGGTGGCGTTAAGTACATTCACATTGTTATGCAACCATCACCATCACTGCAGAACTTTTTCATCTTCCCAAACTGAAGCTCTGAACCCATTAAACAACCCCCTACCCCATTCCTCTAGCTCCAGCCGCTGGCAACCACCACTCTTTCTGTCTCTATGTCTCCTCCAAGTACCTCATATAGGTGGAATCATACAGTATTTGTCCTTTTGTAACTGGTTTTTGTCACTTAGCATCATGTCCTCAAGGTTCATCCACATTGTAGCATGTGTTAGAATTTCTTTTCTTTTTAAGGCTGAATCATATTCCATTTTATTGTTGGGACTCAGAAACCAATCCCACAAAATGTAGCGCCTTGTACATGCTGAACTGAAAAAGAAGCCTCAGGTCTCTCTGACATCCCCTCTCCACCCCATCTCTTACAACGTGTAGGATGAGGTTGCTCTCTGAAGTTCCCTTATCTGCCTGAAGTCCCGTCCTACCAATTACCTCTGGTCTCTGCCATGAGTTTTCATTAACTGAACCCCCATTGCAGAAAGAAAGGCTAAAGTCTGTCAACAAACCTGGACAGCTTTTGTCACAAACGGTCCTCTGTTCTGCAGGCCCAACAAACTTTGTTCCAGACCATATGTTCTTCAAGCCCATTGAGTTCTCCCCGGTAATCATGCATTGCCTCTCGACAGAATTCCTCTTCTTCCCCGTCCCATAGCCTGTTTTCCAGGATCCAAGCTCCCAGTCTTCCTGCGACCTCAAGATGATACACAAACTTCTGCACCCTGCTGGAAGTTTGGGTCTTCATTCTGAAGGCTCCCATGTCACATCAAACCATCAGACTATAATCAAATAAATTTGTATGACTTTTCTCCAATTAATCTGCCTTTTGTGAGTTGATTTTTCAGCAAACCTTCTGAGGGTGAAGGGGAAGCTTTCTTTCCCTTTGCCCCTACAGTATCGTATATGCCACATTTTGTGTATTCATTCCAGAAATAACACTTTTGCATTTACTTTCTTCAAATCAGTCTTGAGATATATATTCAGAAGGGTTTCATATATGGGAAAAAATGTAAAGTTATTTATTTCCCTCTTGTGCTGATATTCATTTATTAGCTCTTTTTTTTTTTTCTTTTTTTGAGGCAGAGTCTTGCTCTGTCACCTGGGCTAGAGTGTAGTGGCACAATTATGGCTCACAGCAACCTCAAACAACTGGGTTCAGGCGATTCTACTGCCTCAGCCTCCCCAGTAGCTGGGACTGCAGGCATGCGCCACCATGCCTGGCTAATTTTTTTCTCTATATATTTTCAGTTGTCCAGCTAATTTCTTTCTATTTTTAGTAGAGACAGGGTCTCCTCTTGCTCAGGCTGGTCTTGAACTCCTGACTGCAAGCAATTCTCCTGCTTCACTTTCCGAGAGTGCTAGGTATAAGCCAACATGCCCGGCTCATTTTTTTTTTCCTTTTCCCTCTCCCCTCCCTTCCTTCATCCCTCCCTTCCTCCCTCTCTCCCTCCTTCCATTTTTTTTTTTTTAAAGGTAGTGAATTGAACTAACAGGAGCAAGATTCTTTTTCTCTTATCTCCTGAAGATTAGTTTACATTTTATTTATTTTTTACTTTCTTAGAGACGGGGTCTCATTCTTGCTCAGGCTGGTCTCAAGATCCTGAGCTCAAGTGATCTTCCCGCCTTGGCCTCCACAGTGCTAAGATTATAGGCTTGGGCCACTAGGCCAGCCCATTATTTTACATTTTATATGTAAATAGAGTTGTGAGTGAAGGCATCCTGTGTACATTCAGCAAATACTGTAGATGGAGAGGTAAACAAGAGGTGTTGTTCTCATGTAAAGTGTGACTGAAGAACCTAACTCTGTTTAAAATTTTTTCTACCACAGGCATATACGTAATCTGTGGCATTTTTAGTCCTTTAAGGTCAGATATACTTTTTTTTTTTTTTTTGAGACAGAGTCTCACTCTGTTGCCTGGGCTAGAGTGCTGTGGTGTCAGCCTAGCTTACAGCAACCTCAAACTCCTGGGCTCAAGCGATCCTCCTGCCTCAGCCTTGTGGATGGAAAAATCCAAACTCTGAAATATTTGAAAGAAGTTTATTCTGAGCCAAATTTGAGGACCATGACCCGGAGACAATCCCAAGAAGCCTTAAGCAAGTGGGCTCGATGTGGTTGGGTTACTGTTTGGTTTTATAAATTTCAGGGAGACAGGGGTTACAGGTAAAGTCATAAATCAATACATGGGAAGCATACATTGGTTTGGCCTGAAAAGGTGGGCCATCTCGAAGTGGGGGGGGGGGCTTACAGGTTATAGGTGGGTTTAAAGATTTTTTGGCTTGTAATTGGTTAAAGACATAAAGCTCTGTCTAAAGGCTTGGAATGTTTTAACATAAGGAGCTGTTATCAGAGATAAAGCCACCGGACATAGATTTGTTGTGTAAATTGAGGACCTGCAGGTTTGTCTTGCATACCCTTAGCCCTATCAATGGGTCACAAAGGACGTCTCCAAGAAGGGAAGGGGGCATGATGAGGCATGTCTGACCTCCTTCCTCCTGGCAGGCAATTTAGTTTTAGGATATTCCTTTGGCCACAAGGGGGTCCATTCAGTCAGCCAGTGGGGGAGTGAGCCTTAAAGTTTTACTTTGGTTCACAGCCTCCTGAGTAGCTGGGACTGCAGGCATGTGCCACTTTGCCTGGCTAATTTTTTCTGTATATTTTTAGTTGTCCAGCTAATTTCTTTCTATTTTTAGTGGAGATGGGGTCTCGCTCTTGCTCAGGCTGGTCTTGAACTCCTGACCTTGGGCGATCCACCTGCCTCAGCCTCCCAGAGTGCTAGGATTACAGGCATGAGCCACCACACCCAGCCAAGGTCAGATATACTTGAAAATTGTGCTTATCATACACTGGGCAGTTTTTAAAAATGGATGTCCCTGCCTGCAAGATGAATTGATTTTTGTGTGGTTCTGATTGTGATATCTCTATGGTAGTGTCAATGGAAAAGAAGCCAAACTCTGTAAAATAAAGAGGTTTATTCTGAGCCAAACTTGAGGACCATGGCCCAGAGCTATGCCCAAGAAGCCTTAGCAAATGGACTCGCTGTGGTTGGGTTACAGTTTGGTTTTATACATTTCAGGGAGACAGGGGTTATAGGTGTAAAACAGAAAGGAGAGCAGGGGTGGCTCCATGACAGGCTGAACCTCCTGGAGTAGGCCTAAGTTTCGGTTTCCCCGACGGGGGTCCTCCCCTTCCCCCACAATGACGCTGATAACAACTGGGGAGTCCCGAGACTTGGAGCCAGCCAGTCAGGAGCCAACATGACCTTGGAGCCAGCCAACACGATCAGCCACTTTTGAAGGAGCAAATGAACTAAGGGGGGAAAGGGGAATGGTGTGCCCAGTGTATGTAAACCTACTAAAAAGTATAAAAGCTCGACTTTTACCCCAGGGCGCGGTCCTGGTTCGTAGAGAGGCCACTGCGTTGGTGCTCTGGGACTAGCACCCTAGCTCGAGCTAGCCAATAAACTCCTTTGTCATTTGCAGCCTCGGTGACTCTGCCTCTCTATTCCTGGGGCAAAGGGAAACCGGTTCTAACATAGGTAAAGTAATAAATTAATACATGGCTCTGACTCGGGTGGGGCAAAAGCAATATACATAACTTAAACATTTGTATCCCTGTAATAAGCTAAAATAAAAAAATAAAAAAAAAATCAATGCATGGAAGGCATACATTTATTTGGCCTGAAAAGGTGGGACATTTCAAAGCAGGTGGTTACAGGTTACGGAAGGGTTTAAGCTGATGGAGCACCAGTTTAAACTTGTCCCTCCACCTTGCCGTTGTCATCCTCCCTCCTTGCTAAATTCATCCCCTTAACTCACACTATCTTCTAATGTACCATGTGGGTTACTTATTTATTTCGTTTAGCGTTTGTCTCTCCAGTTAAAATATAAACTCTATGGAAATAGTGGCGGAAAAAAAGACTCTTGCACTTATAATTAAAGAAATGAAGCTTTGTCTAAAGGCTTGGAATGTTTTAAGATAAGATGAGGAAGTCAGTTAATCAGAGACAAGTCACTGGACATATATTTATTGTGGAAATTGAGGGCCAGCAGGTTTGTCTTGCATAGCCTTAGGCCTGTGAATGCGTTACAAAGGACATCTACAGGAAGGGACGGGGGCATGAAGAGGCATGTCTGACCTCCCTCTCTTGGCCAGTAACTCAGCTTTAGGGTATCCTCTTGGGCAGGAGGGGATCCACTTAGTCAGCCAGTGGCAGGGAGCCTTAAGATTTTATTTTAGTTCACAGTAGGTTTTGAAGGGCCACAGCATTCCTGCCCGTCATTCCACCCACCATGGCTCTGGTGACCCCATTTCAACTTGCTCTGAGGCATCCGTTTGCTCGTGCAATCTGGCTTCATACATGTCCAACCTTGTGGTGCTAGATTACATCGAGCATATCAGAAACTGTTGACTCAGTGACTGTATTCCTTGACCTTCTATTGGTGACTCTCACATGCTATCTGCAGATGGAGAGAGAGGTAGCCAAAGGCGGCACAAAGTTCCTGGGCTTTGGCAAACCTTGTTTTTTCCATTTTGGAGAATTTAGTTCGCTTTTCTCTAAACTTTATTATCTGTAATAAATAACATATACCTCACGGTGGTATTGTGAGGATTTAGTAGATGGTAAAAAAGTACAGCTTCCCATTCAGTGCAAGGTAGCTATTGTTATAGAGTGAGAAAAAATCATGTTTTGCCTAATAATTGCCTTATATAACATTTGGTCTGAAGCATTATTCTATATTGATTCTAATTCCTTTGAAGGCTGAATTTTTTGGTATGTTTTTCAGTTAAATATTGGTACTTCATGTCAAGCGAAAAGAAGCCAAACTCTGTAAAATAATTTAAATAGGTTTATTCTGAGCCAAATTTGAGGACCACGGCCCGGGGCCACTCCCAAGAAGCCTTGAGCAAGTGCACTCTCTGTGATTGGGTTACAGTTTGGTTTTATATATTTCAGGGGGACAGGGGTTACAAGTCAAGTCATAAATTAATACATGGAAGGCATACATTGGTTTGGCTGGAAAAGGTGGGATATCTCAAAGAGGGGGGCTTACAGGTTATAGGTGGGTTTAAAGACTCTTTTATTTGTAATTGGTTAAAGAAATGAAGGTTTGTCTAAGTGCACGGAAGTTAAGATAAGGAAGTCTGTTAATCAGAGACAAGCCATTGGATATAGACTCAGACTCAGGTGATTTGCTGTGTAAATTGAGGACCTGCAGGTTTGCCTTGCATAGCCTTAGGCCTATGAATGAGTTACAAAAGATACCTATGAGAAAGGAGGAGGCATGATAAGGCATATCTGACTGCTCTTCTCCTGGCCAGCAGCTCAGTTTTAGGATATCCCCTAGGCTAACAGGGGCTCCATTCAGTCAGCCAGAGGGTGGGGAGCGTTAAGATTTTATTTTAGTTCACATTCATTTGCTATGTGTTGCTGAGAATGCTAACATCAGTGATGGTTTTATTTTTTTATTTTTTGGAGACAGAATCTTGCTCTGTCGCCCAGGCTAGAGTGCAGTGGTGTCATCATAGCTACTGTTTTTGCTCAGGCTGGTCTAGAACTCCCGGCTTGAAGGGAACCTCCCACCTTTACCTCCCAGAGTGTTAGGATTACCTGGTGTGAGCCACCCCACCTGGCCAGTGATGGTTTTATATAGTAATAACTTTTGGGTTTTGAAGATAGATTTCCGAAATTCCAAAAAAGTACTTACGTTTTTAAAATGAAGCTTTACTGCCTGGGCAACATAGTGAGACCCTGTCTTTAAAAAAAAAATAAGAAAAATTAGCTGAGCATGGTGGCCTGTGCCTGTAGTCCCAGCTGCTCAGGAGGCTGAGGCAGGCGGATCACTTGAGCCCAAGGAGTTCAAAGTTGCAGTGAGCGATGATTGTGCCACTGCATTCTAGCCTGTCCATGTCTCTAACAATAAATAAATGAATAAATAAAGCTTTAATTTTTTTATAAACTCATCTTAGAAATTTGGAAAATTAAAAAAAAAGGTCTGCTTTGATTTTTTAATTACCCATAATCCCACAATACAGATATACTCACTTCTTAGCCTCATGCATTCTTGTACATAATTGATATAATGGTTTCATATCATTATATGAATATTTTCGATTTTTCTTTTAAATGAGACAGGGTCTCACTAGTTTCAAGTGATCCTTCCGTCTCAGCCTCCCAGTAGCTAGGATCACACAGGCTGTCTCAATGTAGGAATATTCTGTTTTCTTAGTTTGCGCCACCGCCCCCCCCCCCACCAAACCCTACAACAACTTGAATGTCAATAGTGAAACAAATCTGCTCTCTGCTCTCTCTGCTGTCTCTCTACTCCCTCCCTCTCCACCTAACCAACAGATGCCCTAGGGAGCTGTCTCCACAACATCTCAAAGGAGCCAAGCAGGCAAAAAGGAAGTGCATTGACTGGCTGTATTGCAGAGTAAAATAAAGAAAAAAGAAAAAAAAGGAAATGCAAAATTTTTTTTACTGTTGCTAGACCTATTGACTAAAACCTATTGACTAAAACTAATTGTCTTTTAGCTTCTGTTTCTACAGCCTGTAGTAGTTCCTGGATGACAGTTTGGGCAACAATCTCCAGATATCTAACCCAGCCCAAAATCCTATCTTGAGGGCTAGGTTCCTTTATCCCTGAAGCAAAGGGACCAGATGCAGCAGTTTCACACAGCAGATTTCATTATCTGCTTGCAGTTAAGAAGAAGAGAAGGAGGGGTTAGGGCAATTCACAGCAATTACTATTTTTCTCTTGTCCCCATAAAAGCAGCAAGCCACTTGTCCCAGCTGCTGGTATCTCCCTTCTTTCTTTGAGATGCCACACTGTCTCCCTGCTCTCTTCCTCTCTCTCTTTCATTGTCTCATTCTATCCTTCTGAAAGGATTAAATAAACTTTTTTACTTTCATATCTTAATTTCTGCATGAGAAATCTTTCTCCACCCTCGCTGTGTGTACCTACTAAGCTTTCCACCCTAACAAATAGTTTATTTGGGAGGTGGGGAAGTGACAGAGGGAGAATGAAGCCAGTGAAGGGCGTATCATCCAGTATATTACCAGTGTGGGCTACTGGGGCACTGTTCTGCTAAGGAAATTTGGGAGATGGTACAAACACTAACCTCACAGTTACCTGAGCCACGAGTGAGGGGGGCTGTTTATGCACCTGCTCCCATTGGTCTACTGATTGAAGGTTGCTGGGGGAGGAGGGCAGAAGGACATGTTAATTCCCTGGCACTTCTGGCCTGCCTTGAACTTGGGCGGAGCCAATTCTGGCAGAAAAGAAAGCCCTTAGGCAGAGATGGAGGAAGTTGGGCTAGTGTGAAGTAGTAAAGGACTTGGGGTTCTGGGCAGGCACTTCTCTTTTTTTTAATCTATACTCTCTTCCTCAGTTGTCTTATCTAATGTCTTTTTTTTCCGAGACAGTCTCACTCTGTTGCCCTGGTTTAGCTCACAGCAACCTCAAACTCCTGGGCTCAGCCTCCCGAGTAGTGGGACCACAGGCATGAGCCACCATGCCTGGCTAATTTTTTTCTATATATTTTTAGCTGTCCAAGTAATTTCTTTCTATTTTTAGTAGAGACGGGGTCTTGCTCTTGCTCAGGCTGATCTCGAACTCCTGACCTCAAGCAATCCTCTCACCTCGGCCTCCCAGAGTGCTAGAAGTACAGGGGAGAGCCACGGCGCCTGGCCTCTAATGTCATTTTTTGAAAAATAAGACTTTATTTTTCTAGAGAAATTTTAGGTTCACAGCAAAATTAGTGGAAAGTACAGAGAGTTCTCATGCACCTCTTGTCCCTACAAGTGCACAGCCTCTCCCACTATCAACATCCTCCACCAGAGTGGTGCACTTGTTAAAACAGACAAATCCACACTGACACGTCATTATCTCCCAAAGCCCAAAGCCCATGGTCAACATTAAGGTTCACTCTTGTGCATTCTATGAGTTTGGACAAATGTATAACGACATGTATCCACCATCACAGTATCATAGAGAGTAGTTTCACTGCCCTAAAAAAATCCTCTGTGCCCAACCTATTCATCGCTTCCTGCCTCCTACCCCTGCCAACCACTGATTTTTTACCATCTCAGTAGTTTTGCCTTTTCCAGAATGTCACATCACTGGAATCCTACAGGATGTAGCCTTTTCACCTTGGCTTCAGTGCCATGGTTCTTAATACCATCTATAAGTTGATGATTCCCAAATATGCATCTCTGCCCACCACCCTGCCAGAAACCAGTTCCTCTCTAGTCTGCTCCCAGGTCACCATCTGAATTTGTTCCCACTGCTTCTTCCTGTTGTCTCTTTAGGGCCATTGTCTTTTGTGTTCCTCTTGCTGCAAGCACTTTGCTCCAGATTGGCTCCTTCTTGGTTTCCATGTTTCAGCTCAAGTTTCTCCTTCTCTGAGCCATCTTCCTTGACTCCTTGACTGCCCAATTTAAATCAGGGCTCATTATAGCTACCTCTAGGTACTCTGTCACATCCTATTTATTTTCCTCATAGCCCTCATCACAACCTGAATTTATCTTACTCATTTGTTTACTCGTTTACCATCTATCTCCCACTACTTGAATGTAAGCACCATGACAAGAGAAACCTTATTGGTTTTGTTTACCACTGATCCCCTGTGCTTTGAAGATATCCGACATATGGCAGGCATTCAAACAGCACCTGTTCAAAAACGATTCATGATTCAATCATACTGCTGTTGCTGAACTTTTTTGGCTATTTGTTTAAATTTTACTATAATAAGCACTGCTCTGATAAATTTATTTGTATATAAATTTGTACATTAATTATTGCCTATGTTATGATTTTTTTCCTTGATGATCCTGTAAGTATAATTCCTGTAGGTGAAATTATTGAATCAAAGGGGAATGAACACTTTTAAGGCTCTTAATACATATTGCAGAATTGTTTTTGAAAAGGCTATTCTAATTTACACTTTACTGATAGTATATTATAGTACCTATTACACTTTGCTCTTATTAGCATTAGATATTCTGTTTATAAAAAAAATCTTTGTTAATTTGATAGGTGAGAATGAATATATTTACATTCATGTTTATTTTATTAGTTGCATTATTTTGCTGTAATTTCCTTTTTACTTATTCTTAGTTAAAAACTTGGCAGAAGCTGAAGGGACTGAGTGCTTTGGCAGTTTGGAGATGGCTAGTTTTGGTTCTCACATAGTTGTAGAGAGAGTGTGTGCAACAGTCTGACAAGGGGAGTCACTAGAATTCTAACTTTAGCAAACAGATTCTTCAGCTTTGAAACAGAACTGATAGCTGAGCATTTAGCAGGCTAGAAAACTTAGGAAGTTTCAAAGAGCAATGGTACATCAGGTGAGGGTTATTTTGGTTTATAGATTGTATTATCTGAGAAAGAGCTAATAGAAAGGTAGGTAATTGAATGATCATAGTTTTCTTACAATATTCAAATCAGCATCTTCCTTATTGTGATAGAATTTCTCCAACATGGGCTAGGCATGGTGGAGCAAGCCTGCAGTCCCAGCTTTTCAGCAGGCTGAGGCAATAGTAACACTTGAGTGCAGGAGTTTGAATCCAGCCTGGGCAACATAGTGAGATCCTGTCTCTAAAATAAAATAGACCCATGACCCATCAGTTGGCTTCAAAAGTTACCAACATTTTGCCATTCTTATACACTTGGCTTTTAAATACATGTTTGTCTACAGTAAGGCTATCTTTAAAAGCCATTATTTTGAGACCATGTTAGCAAACATACGTGTGAAATTATCACAGAATAATAAAGTGACCTTGTTACAAGCACCGTGAACTTGTAATCTTGATTTTTCTTCATTCAGGGCTGAAGGAAAGAGAAGCTGTTGGGCTGAAGGTCGCCAGACAAATAAATGAAGACTTAGGAGACAGTCCCAAAGCCTGGAACAAGATTTTGTGCTGACATTCCTACAAACATTCACCCAGTGTATTCTGGGCATTTCTCACGCACACTGACCAGCCAGACACCTTGTTCAGACATAGACTTGAGTACAAATCAGGTTTCATCATTTACTGGCTTTAAAACCTTGAACAAGTTCTGCCTTTGAGTCTAACTTTCCTAGTCTGCAAAATAAGCATAACCTTCTGGAATAGGGCACCGATAGAGTTAAAAGTGAGGGAAAGTACCCAGAAATGCTTATAACAACTGCGTCTTCTGTAACACGTGCTCCGTTCGCCACTGTCATTCTGTTCAGCTCACAGGGCGCGATGAAAGAAATCACAAAGCAGTCGTCTCTCTCTTCTGGAACCTTCCTTTCCCAATGTAAGAGGGCAGCAAAAGGCTCACCACGGTCCACCACGCAATGCAACATGTGAGATGCCAGAAGCCCGCCCCCAGTGAAAGCGGCATTCACTCATCTTCCGAAATCATCTGAGTTCTCCTCTCCTGTTACCTGCCTTTCTTTAGGTCTTGCAGCTCTAGGAAGATGGTCTGGGCTAAGCCCAGCCGTTGTCCGAGGTCAGCTGTTCGGCTCACTGGTTGCTGGACCTCGCACAGCACCCCTGTTTGGTCCTGAGGAGGGCAACGCGCCCAGGGGCGGGCTGCAGGAGCCGCCCGGCAGCGGGGTCACGGTCTCCCGACAGCCGCAGCCGAGGGGGTGTTTCCGAGCGGCAGGGGCGGGCACAGCCGGCGCCTCCCTTGGGCCCTCACCTGGAGGGGCTGCGCCTCGACGCCAGTCTCGAACTTGCGCCCGGTCCGCAGTCGGCTCGGAGCACGCGGGCGCGCCCGCCGGAGCCCTCATCCCGCCCCGCCCCACTTACGCGCAGCCCTCCGGCTCCCCGCGCGTCTCCTGCAGCCGCGTCACCCGCCGCCCCCGGCCGCGCTCGCACGCGGCACGCAGCTCCGGGGCTCCCGACGGCAGCCTGGGCGGCGGCTAGCTCGGGGGGGCGGGGCCGGGGCGTGCCGCCGGCGCCCGGCTCCCGGAAGCGGCCGGCTCTCGGGCTCCCATCGAGCGGACCGGCGCGGCGGCCGCAGCTCCAGCATCCCTGCTCGCGCGTGCGGGAGCAGAGCCGGCGGCCACCGCCGCCCGAGCCGCGCGACCCCGGCCCGTGCCCGCCCCGCCCGGCAGGATGCAGCCCGTGTACCCGGAGGTGAAGCCCAACCCGCTGCAGGACGCGAACCTCTGCTCGCGCGTGTTCTTCTGGTGAGTGTCCCCGCCCGAGCCGGGCCACCGTGCCGCCCTGGCCCGCGCCTTCTGCGGGCCGGGGCGAGGGGATCGTTTCCCCGTGCCCTACGGTCCACGCCCGGGCTCCCCGCTGCCGCCGGTGCCGCCCCACGCCGGCCGCGTGGTTCCCGCCTGCGTCCCGGGAGGGCGACGGGGACCTGGTGACGGGAGCGCTAGCCCGCAGTGCCCGGGGTGGGAGGGCAGGCGGAGAACCGAGGCTGCCTGAAGCTGGGGTCACGGCCCCACGGGAGAACGACTGGACCCTTACACGCCCACCCTTCGCCGGCTTCCCACCTGCCGCTCGCGGATTCGCAGTCCCCTGAACTACAACGGCACCTTTTTCTTTTTAAGTAAGCAGCTTATGATGAACAGTTTCCTTTATCTGATTTCAGCCAAAGCCTAATTTAGTGTGCTGGACTAATGCCATCTTCCAGTAGTGTCCCCACCTTTTCCGATATTCCTTAGGAGACAGCTCGGTCCAACTCCACCCGGTTCCAGCTGTGTGTCTTTCCGTGTCCAGATGTCCGTGTGTATGTGTCTCTGGGTGTCATGATACCTACTTATGGTAAATTCCATGTGGGTAACATAACACTTTAGTATTTTATTTATGAATGGGGACATTGTTCTTGAACAAGATCTGCTTCCACGTTTTGCCTTTTTTTTTTTCTTTTTGAGATGGGGTCTTCCCATGTTGCCCAGGCTGGTCTCCAACTCCTGGGCTCAAGAGATCCTCCTGCCTCAGCCTCCCAGCTGGGATTATAATCAGCTGGGATTATGGGGTTACATTATAGACACTCACAACCGCGCATGGCTTCACGTTTTGCTTTTGACTGGGAGACGCCTAGCCACTACTGCAGTGTATCTTGGACCAGCCTTTTCCCTGTTTGCAATATTTTCACCTCCACCCCGGTGCGGCCCCCTAAACCTGTGTCATCTTTGTGGAATCTCCAGCCTTCAAAGAGGCGATCCATGGTCTTGGCTGGCGCAGGTGGTTCTGACCAGGAGTCCTGCCATCCTAAAACCAGTGAAGGGCCCCTGAGCTGGGAGGGCCCCCAGCTCCACCCCTCTTGTGCAAGGTAACAGGCTAAGAAAGGCTCAGGGAGGTGACACTCTAAGTTTCCATCTCTTAGCCTGGACTACTAATTAGGTGGGCCTGGATCTTTGGACTTTATTCACACTTGGTTAATTAGTAGATTTTCTGTTTCTTGACCTCTGCCCTTCCATCTTTCCCACATATTCTGATACTTCCTTTTTTTAATGGGAAAACCTAAGGGATCCCAAGAGGATGAGTCACCCACTCTTAATTGTAGTGCACTCTTTGTAGGAACCTTTCTTTGTGGTTTGGCAGCCCTTCTCTTAAGGAGAGAGGGGTGTGGAGGAGGAAGGGATATGGGTGTGGTTACCATAAATAATAACATGAAGTAGGCAAATGGTCTGCTCAACTTCAGGCAGGGCAAGGAACCCTTGATGCAATTTCTGTGGATTTTAAAAATGTAGGTGCAGGGGAATGGGAAGGTGAAGTTGCCTAGGATCACACAGCTAGTACGTGGCTGAGCCAAACCTGGGCAGTTTGGCTCACAAGCCTGTGTTGGGAGCTGTTGTACTGAGCTGCTTCCTTTGGGGTGCTTGTTCTTAAATGCACGGAGAATGTGGGCGTCTTGGCTCAGGCCTGTCATCCTAGCACTTTGGGAGGCTGAGTCGGGAGGATTGCGTGAGGGCAGGAATTCTAACAAGAGTTAGACCTTGTCTGTACAAAGAATAGAAAAATTAGCCTGGCATGGTAGCGCATGCCTGTAGTGCCAGCTACTCGGGAGGCTGAGGCAGAAGGATCTCTTCAGTCCAGGATTTGGAGATTGCAGTGAGCTATGATGACGCCACTGCACTCTAGCCAGGGCAACAGAGCGGGACCATCTATCAAAAAAGAAGAAAATGAAAACGCATGGAGCAGGCTATTCCAAAACAGCCCCTTGTTCTTACAGGCTGGAGTTTAAGGGAAGCTCTTAAAATTCCTGCTGTTGGAAAGGATGCACGTGAAACATGTATTACTGTGCTTTAGGGCAGGTGTTCTCTAAGTGTGGTACCCATACTGGCAGCATCAACATCAGCTGGGAGATGGTGAGAGCTGCAAATTCCCTAGCACCCACTCCAAGCTGATGAGTAAAATTAGAAGCTCTAGGTGTGTGTGTAGTTGGCAGGTGGGGGACATTCAACAAGTGCTCCAGGTGAAGCTGATGTACTGCTTTTAGCTACTCACATCGGAGTATTATTCCAGTATTAGAGGGGCAGCTGTGGATAATGATGGCCACACTGTATTTACTAACCTTCTGCAGTTTCAGGGCTTTTAAAAGTCTGAGGCCTTTAAAATGATTTCCTTGTGAGGAAAAAAAAAAAAAACCCCAAAAACTTTCATCTGAGGAATGCGAGTCACCTGCAGAGACATTAAAGCGAGAGTGGTCATTTTCTATTATACTTCCCCTCATTGTGAGCTACATATTCTGCTCTTGAAACTGCTTGCTCTTGCCACAAGCAGCTATAAATTTACCTAACAATGCTGCTTCGAACACTATAACCCACACGCTGGAGCTTAACAATGTAGCCCATCCCTAATCAAATGAGAATTCCTGACAAACCATGTTGTATCAGCTCACTTTCTGTCCCCTTGTTTTTTGCCTTTAGTGTCAGTAACGAAGGCCGAGTGAAGCTCACAGCCAAGGTCATTTGGCTCTGAGTCTTCTGACAGCTGTCCTCACTTTGGCTCAAGTAAACTTTTTAAAGTTCTATTTTGTGCCTTGGCCTGTTTCTTCTAGGTCGACACTTACGTACCTCTCTCACTGCAAGTGGGAAAGCTGAAATGAACCCAGCCAGGAATCAGCCACCCGGAGACAAGGCCCACCTTGTAGAGAAAAACTACTTTTTCACCTTCTCATTGGGTGTTTGCTTTTCTTCTCAAGTTTCATCTGCTTACTAAACTTGTGAGCTGGTAGCTCGCTGCCTACCCAGATGAGACCAATAACTGGCTTACTGACTTTTATACAAAATATTATTGGGATTTTGGTGTATTCATCATACAATTTGGACTTGGGGTCTAGAAGAAGTTATACCTTGTGGCTATTAATACTTGTTATGGATTTTAAAAAACAATATTTTTTTCTATATCTGTAAGAAATTTAAAACTATAGGAAAAGAAGAAAGGAATAAAGGTGCTTTACTTCTGTTAGGCAGGTATACCTGCTGATGTTTTAGTTGTTTATCTTCCTCCAAACTTTTTTATATACACACATTTTTTTTCTATAAAACTGTAAACAGTTTTTTTTTTTTGGAGATAGTCTTGCTGTGTTGCCCAGGCGGATCTCAAACTCCTGGGCTGAAGGGATCCTCCTGCCTCAGCCTCCCTGTAGCTGGGACTGCAGGCACTGTAAATAGTTTTGAATCCCTGATGTTTTCTTAATTTTATTTTCTGTGCTTAACGTTTATTCATGGCATTGAATCTTCAAAACATGATATTTAATGATTGTAATTTATGCAGTCTTTCCCTATTGTTGAACACAGTTTACTTCTGATAGTGATGTAATGTGTATATTTTGTAATGCCTGTATTTTGGTGTGTCTTTCCTTTTTTTTATATTCCCAGAAGTAGAATGCCTGGTAAGAGACTAAATCATTTTCCAACAGGATAGGACCAGTTTGCCATCTTAATACCAGTCTGTGTGTATATTTCATTGTCACCTTTGAATATTGAATTAAAAAAAATCCAAGTTGATAGGTTAAGAATAGTATCAGTTTTATTTAGAATTTATTTGACAATGATAATTGAACTTTTTAATGGTCTATTGACAATTTATTTGTATTTTGTTAAATTGTTAATAGATTTTTTTGCATTTTTTCTATGAGACATTTATGTTTTTGAAATAACTTGTTATAGTGCTTACAGTATTTTTCCAGATTTTCACTTCTCTTAATTTTGTTCTGAAGTTTTAAATTTGTATATCATTGATTATATTGAAGTTTTCTGGGGGGCTGTGCCTGTTGCTTTAGCCCTTGATATATCTTTTTTTTTTATTACCCCCCTTCCCTCCTCCCCCCTCCCCTTTCCATATATCTTTTTTTAATCACAGGGTCACTCTCCCTATGCATTTTTTTTTTTTTAGCTATTCTGTCATTTTTAAATAAAGGCAGCTAGGATTTCTTTCGGGATTTGATAAAAGATAGGCCCCATTTTTTCCAAAGCAGCTGATTTTCCCATCATTGTTTATTGAATAATTCTTCCTCTCCCTCAATGTTGGAAATAAGTGGCCTAGCCTGTGAACTGTACCCAGCTGGGCGCAAGATTGTCCAGTCTCTGAGACTCTCCTAGGGACTGTCCGCTCCCTGCTGCCCCCTGGTGCCCGACAAGCCTTCCCTTCAAGTGTGCTCTGCATTGCTCTGCCCACGCCTCACCCGGAGTGGGTCTGGGGCTAGGAGCCAGGTTGCAGATTAACAGCCAAGGACCTTTCCCCGGATGTGGGCGTTGAGGGAGATCCTGTTGTGGAAACTGCCACTGGTGACAAGACAGACTCTAGAGACTCGCCTCAGAGAAAGCTGATGACATTGCTGTAGAAACGAATGCAAATGGCTTAAAGAGGTTGGCTGTGGGAGGCCCTCAGTCAATGTCAATACAATTTTACATTAGGATTTTTTGCACCATTTTTGGAATACCCCTTATGTGAATCTTCTTGTTATTATTAATCTTTATTAAGAGTCACAAATCTAAATGTTGTAGTTGGAGCCTGGGTTAGCTTTCCAGGCTCCTTCTGTGGCCTCACCCAGTTTCCCTTTGTTAAGCCTTCAGTTTGATCAGTTTTGGCAATTTTATACAATAACTACAGACGAAAACCAGATGTAGAACACCTGAAAGGGGTATTACAATTTACTAATTCCCTGAAGTGAAATAAACAGTGTAACACATTTTATTAATTTATCTCCTGTACTTTATGTTTGATTTTTTTTTTCTTTTGTAGTCCGCATCTGTCAGCATGAGAGGAGAGGTGTTAACCAGTGTCCATTAAGATGTGTCAAGTGGATAATTTGTCTGAGTCTTTCATGTGGGCCCATTCTGTTGACTCTCCTCCCTCTTTGAAGTTCATCTCCCAGGCTAGGTCTGCTCTGCTGGGGTGTGGGGCCCGGGCACTGTGTACGATGTGACGCTTCGTCCTCAGTCTTGCCTGTAACTTTTTGATGGGACCAAGGATCCCTGTCCCTCTTACCATGAGGGTGCCTCCACGCATTCCTCTGTGTGTGAGCTGTAAACATCTGCTCGTGTTTTCTTTGACCATTTCTGTGTCAGTGAAATCGTGTAAGAGGGGATGCCAGTAGTTCAGTGGAAAGACTTGGACTTCGGAATTGGACAGACTCATGTCCTGTCCTCGGCCTTGCAGTTTCCATGTGGCTACATGCAGGTGAATCTCTGCAGAGAACATAGCTGATGCAGCTCACTCAGTGCAGAGTTAAAGGCTCACGAGAAGCCGAGGTTGCTATGGCTAGGGGGTGCCTGAAGACAACATCACATGGCCTAATTATCATTTATTCACTTACTTGTACTATGTAGAGAGTGCCAGGTCCTTTGTGTGGGGAAGGGTAAGTTCCTGCCCTCAAGAGGTAGGAAGATAAATTTTAGACCCATTTAAAGATTAACCCTTTTAAGATATCTTTGTTATGTATATACATAAAGATAACTGGAAACTGAAGGCAGTAAACAGCAAAGGGTTAGCACTGGTGGGTCTTCTACCACCAGTCTTTGTCCTAAGATAAATTCATGCCATTTTCTTGCTTACAAACCTCTTTTGCCTCCTGCTACTCTTAAGAACAAACCAAAATTCTTTAGTGTGGCTTTTGGGGTCCTTCAGGATCTGCTGTCCAAGCCATCTTCCATCATTTCTCACACTGATGGGTTTTTCAGATGAGGCAGATTTTTAAACACTTATGCCTTGAAAGGGACATCAGAGCCAGGATCAGGGCCCTGACTGATCAAAGGTGGTGGCCTCTGAGTGAGCCACTGGCTTACGAAGTTTTTAAGAGTAAACACTGGAAAGCAAGCTGATGCCGGAGGCACAGTGATTACAACACTGAGCTCTAACCCAGGCCGGGTACCAAAGTGGAGCAGTGCCCAACTGAATAGATTGCCTGGGTATCAGTCTGAGCTCTGCTGTTTACCTTACCATGGGCAAATTTCCTCATCTGTAAGGCAGAATAATCATAACCACCATGTAGGGTGGCTGAGAGAGAGCATTAAGTGAACGAAACACTGGTAAACATTTAGAATAATGTCTGGCAGCTGGGTGTGGTGGCTCAAGCCTGTAGTGCCAGGTACTTGGGAGGCTGAGGCAGGAGGATCTTATGAGCCCAGGAGTTTGAGGCTGCAGTGAGCTATGATTGCATCACTGCACTCCAGCCTGGGTGACAGAAGGAGACCTTGACTCCAAAATAATAAATAAGAATAGTGTCTGGTGAATAGTAAGCAGTAAATAAATAATAAATACTAAAAAGGTCACCTTCATCTTAACATTCATAAGTTAAAATTTTCTTTTTTTCTTTCTTTTTTTTTTTTTTTTAAGAGAGAGGTTTGCTCTGTCACCCTGATTGGCACGATTATAGCTCACTGCAGCCTTGAACTCCTGGGCTCAAGTGATCACCCTGCCTCAGCCTCCCAAGTAGCTGGGACTACAGGCATGTGCCACCACACCCTGCTAATTTTTCTTATTTTTTGCAGGGACAGGGTCTTGCTATGTTGCCCAGGCTGCTCTTGAACTCCTGGCCTCAAGATCCTCCTGCCTCAACCTTCCAAAGTGCTGGAATTACAAGTGTGAGCTACCATGCCTAGCCAACATTTTCATTTTTTTTTATTGGCACACTTAATTTCCCAGACAGGCTAAAAATGGAAGTTTTTGAGTCCCATTCTTTACCCACAGAATCATAATCTCTTGGGGTTGGGGTGGCATCATGAAGGTCTGCATTTTTTAGAACGCTTCCTGGGTGATTCAGAGGCTAAGGCTTAGGAACGTCTTTTTTTTGGTCTTTCTTAGCCCTTGGAGTCCGGTTCTGCTTGGGAGGCTAAGGTTACTGACTTGACCCCTCTGTGGTTAAGATTATTCATTCAGCAAACATTTGAGTACCTTCTCTGTCACCAGGTTCAAATCCATGAGAATAAAATAACATTCCTGTTTTCAAAGAGCTCACACAGCCGAGTGGGGGAGGCAGTTATTGTATTATGTAAATGTTAGCTGCTGAAGAAAACAAGCCATGTCCCCAGTCCCTGTGCCTTCATTAAAACAACCCAAACCACGATTCTTCTGCTGTAGTCCACTCTGGGTCACTGGTGGGAGGTGGGTAGGGAGCTGTACCATACACTTTTTCCTGGCTGGGCCACTTATTCGTGGCTGGGCTGTCTTCTCGATCTGTGGAGTCTTTATTCATCTGGACAGAGGTTGTTGAGGGCAGGCTTTTGCATTCCACGCTTGGAAGTGAGACACACCATTTGCACTCATATCCTGTTGGCTGGGTCTGAGTCCCATGGTCACCTCGGATCACAAGAGGGTGGATAAAACACGTGGCCCATGTGCCCAGTAGTCTCCTGACCTGGCATCATGTATGCTGGAGTAGAGGGTGTGGGGAGTTTGGGGGAGGGTTGACCCTCCTGCTGGAGCTTGGATGGAGAAGGTGGGAGTCATCCTACCCATAGGAGACAAGTGTGTGCAGGTCACAGACCATAGATGGGGACAGTGTGTCCTGTGATGTGTAGGGTGTGGACACCCTCTGTCATCATGCCCTCCCTGCTCGCTCATGGTGTGTGGTGCATCCAAGATCCCCCTCCTTCCCTCTTTCATCCGAGCTGACGTTCAGACTTTGCTTCTCCCATCTCCCCAGTCCTGTACCCAGTAGAACATTTGTAGCCCTTCTGCAGTTTCTGGTTTAGTTCCTTTTCCATTTCCTAGTTCCATACCCACTTCTGTGCTGGCCTCTTCTCAGGGTTGGTTTCTGCTCTTTTCCCTGGGCTAGCTCCTGTCTGCCCTTTGTCTTTAGTGTCAGAGAATTATAGGGTTGAAAAAGAGAGATCTTCTGGCCCATGCTCAGTACAGGAATCCCTTACAAAGAGTGGGCAATGGGGAAATTCATTATTTGGTTTTTCTGACTCCAGATTAGAAGGCCAGAATTATGTTGTATTGAGCTATAGTTTTCTTTCTGGGCAATTTCTACCAGTTTTTACCTAATCTTTTTGTGTTTTGTCAATGCACAGAGCAAGTTGGCTACCTCTCTTCCTATGCAGGCCTTTTGTTATTCAAAGACGGCTGTCATGGACTCTTTAAATCTTTTAAAGAAATTTCTGCGGTTCCCAGGCTTCCCTTAAGTGGCAGGGTTTTCAGACCCTCATCCGTCTGTTTGAATTGAATGCTCTTTAGTTTATCAGTGTCTTTAATGTGGCATCTAGAACTGGATATTAATATTTCAGATGTGCTTTGACCACAGAGTAGTGTTTTAACTAACTTCCTAAATGATTCTACAAATATTTTTGAGTGCTTGCTGTGTTTCAGATATGTTCTAGACCAGGGATTGGTGAACTGTGGCCAGGTCAGATCCAGTCTGTTGCCCTTTTTTTTTCTTTCTTTTTTTTTTTTTTTGAGACAGAGTCTCACTGTGTTGCCCGGGCTAGAGTGCCGTGGCATCAGCCTAGCTCACAGCAACCTCAGACTCCTGGGCTCAAGGGGTCCTGCTGTCTCAGCCTCCCAAGTAGCTGGGACTACAGGCATGCGCCACCATGCGCGGCTAATTTTTTGTATATATTTTTAGTTGGCCAATTAATTTCTTTCTATTTTTTAGTAGAGACGGGGTGTTGCTCTTGCTCAGGCTGATCGCGAACTCCCGACCTTGAGTGATCCTCTGCCTGGGCCTCCCAGAGTGCTAGGATTACAGGCGTGAGCCACTGCGCGGAGCCTGGTCTTATATTTTTACAAGATATGTATTTTATATATTTTTTGCACTCAGATTTTCTTTATTCACCTGAGATGTATTTTGTTGTAGGAAGTGAGTTAGGAAGCCCACTTGATTTTGGTTCAGATGGCTGCCCATTTGTGCTAGTAGCATTGACCTAATAGTTAACCCTTTCTCTTCTGTTAGAAGTTCCACCTCTATCGCATGTTAAATTCTTACATGTATAGAGGTCCCTTTCTGGACTTTCTGTTCTGCCACTTTGATCTATTCATACACCTACCAAACTATTTTAATTGCTCCAGATTTATAAAATGTATTAGTAGCTGGGAAGGGTGGTTCCTACCTCATTTGGGTTATTTTTCAGAATTTTCCTTGTTATTCTTAGGTGTTTATTTTTCCAAATGAACTTTAAAATAGTTTGTATAGTTTTGAAAAAATAATTGTTCCTTTTAAAAATAGTTAACAAAAATTTCATCACATTTACCTGATGTTGACATACTAGGGAATTTTAGTAAATTAAAGTGTAAGTTAGCTCTGCATTAGCAAGTTTTAGCCATCTATCAATAGTAGTGAGAAATTTGGAATCTTGCTTTGAAGTGCTCTTGCCTTCTTCCAATACTAATGCTTTGGAGCTGGAGGATTTCCTTATAGTAGTACCCATCCAGGATATGGAATCCCCTTTATCCTACTGGGAATCAATCCAAGTATACCAAAGGCAAAGGGATAGGGCTTTTTAAAGCAATAGTTGGGACATTTTCTTATAAATACTTACATTAAAAAATCACTTTAATATTCTATGTATACTACCTTTTGTGTAAAAAGAGGGAAAATTATGCATACGTAGAGTGTATTTTATATGTGTGTGTGTTTGCATATTTTTAAAAAAAATACAAAAAGGAAAAACCAGAAATAATGCAGCTTGTCACCTACAGGTAGGTAAGAGGTCAGATTTCTTTGAGTGTACGTTTTTTTAAATTTATTTTTTTATAGACAAGGTCTCACTCTGTTACCCAGGCTGGTGTGCAATGGCACGATCATAGCTCACTGCAGCCTCAAACTCCAGCCTCAGCCTCCTGAGTAGCTGGGACTACAGGCACATGCCATCATGCCTGGCTATTTTTAAAAAGTTTTTGTAGAGATGCCGTCTTGCTATGTTGACCAGGATGATCTCAAACTTCTGGGCTCAAGTGATTCCTCCACCTTGGCCTCCCCAAGTGCTGGGATTTCAGGTGTGAGCCACTGCACCTGACCACTGAGTGTACGTTTTTATGAAATGTTGACTTTGCACCATGTACATATTTATAACATCCCTCACCAAAGATGAGAGGACAGAAAAAATAAAACTGAATGCCAAATGAACTTAACTATGTATTAAACGTATCACATAAATATACAGAGAAAAAGAACTAATTCAGGTAATTTTTAACATAGTAACTCGTGCACTTTTAGAGGGACTTGTTCTAAAGACAAAAATAAGTGCAAAGGAATCCTGAACTTTACTCAGTAGATTTATTATTGGTAGTGGTAATAGTGTAGTAATTCAAATGCTATTGTGTGTTATAGTATATACCTACGTCTTGTTGCTCTGCCTCTTTAACAGAAAAACAGATGGGATTCTTTTGCTCTTGTCATGGGTGAGAGCATGTTATCGAATCCTGGAAAGTCTTTTTATATTTCTTCTTCCCTTCCCTTCCCTTCCCTTTCCTTTTCTTCCTTTTCCCTGCCCTGCCCTTCACCCTTGCCCTTCACCCTTTCCCTTTCCCTTTCTTTCCTTTTTCTGAGACAGTCTCATTCTGTCTCCCCAGCTAGAATGCAGTAGTGTCACCATGGCTCACTGTAACTTCAAACTCCTGCATTCAAGCAATCCTCCTGGTGGTATAGGCATGTGCCACCAGGCCCGGCTAATTTTTCTATGTTTTTGTAGAAATGTGGTCTCACTCTTGCTCAGGCTGGTCTCGAACTCCTGACCTCAAGCCATCTTCCCAACTCAGCCTCCCACAGGCATGAACCACCGTGCCCAGCCCTTTTTATAATTCTTTTTTTTTATTTTTGCTATACATCTTTATTATTTTTTTAAATTTCAGTACTATTTGAGTCAAAGTTATAAGTGTGCCCATATTCCAGATAGTGTGATTGTGAATTTACCCATCCCCTCCTCCTGTTAGGTGTGAATTTACCCATCCTCTCCTCTGCCTCCCACCTGCTTGATTTCTGATGGATGTTATTTCCATATGCACACATAAGTGTTGTTAGATTAGTTCCAATTTAATGGTCAGTACATATGGTGTTTGTTTTTCCATTCTTGTGATACTTCTCTTAGAAGAATGGTCTCTAATTCCATCCAGCTTAATGTAAGAGATATTAGTTCATAATTTTTTTTTAGTGGCTGAGTAGTATTCTGTGGTATACATAGACCACATTTTATTAATCCACTTATGTATTGATGGACACTTGGGTTGTTTATATATCTTTGCAATTGTGAATTGTGCTGCTGTAAGCATTTGAGTGAAGTTATCTTTTTTATAGAATGTCTTTTTTTCCTTTGGGTAAATTCCCAGTGGTGGGATCGCTGGATCAAATGGTACTTCTACTTTTGGTTTTTTGCAGTGTCTCCATACTAATTTCCATAGAGGTTTTACTAGTTTGCTGTCCCACCAGCAGCATATGAGTGTTCCAATAGCAACAAAGAAAATAAAATACCTAGGAATATATTTAACTAAGGAGGTGAAAGACCTCTACAGGGAGAGCTATGAAACACTGAGGAAGGAAATAGCAGAGGACATAAACAGATGGAAAAACATACCGTGCTCATGGATCGGCAGAATCAACGTTATTAAAATGTCTGTTTTCAGACATTCAGATCATGTTTTAAATGCTGTTTCACCAGTAGATGTATACCCTAAAGAAACTGTTAAACATGTGACTGGAAAACGTACATTAGAATATTTATAACAGCATTGTTCATAATAGAAAACAAACAACAAAAAACTCTGAGAACCACTCCAAAAGTCCGTAAACAGTAGAATGAATAAATATGATATGTTCCTATGTGGAATATTATATACTGGTGAAAATAAAATAAGTGTAGCTACTTGCGCTAGCATGGATGTATCTCCACTGTGTGAAAGAAATGAATCATAGAGTAACAAATACTGCATCTATTATATAAAGTTCAAAATAGGCAAAACCTAAACGATGTATGTGGTTAGGCAGCATTTTTTTTAATGGGCCAGATTATAAATATTTTAGGCTTTCTAGGCCAAGTGGTGAAATTGGAGAAATATCTATAGATATTTATAGAGGTACTTATATAATGAGAGAAAATCAATTTCCACAATATTTTTTTGTTGAAATTCAAAGTAATTGAGTACAATTTTTTATAATATGGATCTACTAATGAGAGGAATGGAATCTATTTTTGGAGGGGAGGTGATAGTATAGTAGTTCCTAGGGCTGCTGTAACAAAGTATCACTAGCTGGGTAGTTTAAAACAGAAATTGATTCTCACAATTCTGGAAGCTAGATTCTGAATTCAACGTGTCAGCAGAGCTCCTGAAATACTGGGTAGACTCTTTCCTTGCTTCTTCCTTGCTTCTGCTGGTGGCCAGCAATCCTTGGCATCCCTTGGCTTGCAGCTGCATCCCCTTCAATCTCTGCCTCCGTCATCACTCGGAGTTCTCCCTATGTGGCTGTCTTCACACAGTCTTCCCTCTTGTAAGGACAATAGTCAGATTGGATTAAGGGCCCACCCTACTCCAATATGACTTCATCTTAAGTAATTACATCTGCAACATCCTATTTCCAAATGAAGATCACATTCTGAGGTACTGAAGGCTAGGTCTTCCACATATGTTCTGGGGGAACACAATTCAATCACTAACAGGGAGATAATGTTTCACCTAAACAGTGTTAGAAATTAGCATTCCCTATCATCAGATTGATCCCAAATGTCCATCTGTAGGGCCATACACAAACAAAAAAGTGGTGGGTACTATTTGGCCTGTGGACCATAGTTTTTTGACCCCTGATTTAGACAAAGAGACACAGATATTAGGAATAATAAAACAAGGGAATAAGTAATAATATTTAAAGTAGTTTTTACTTTGTGGTGTGGGGAAAGCAATCATAGAGTTAGAAATAGACAGGTGGCTTCTCGGGTGTTGGTAATATTCTATTTCTGGGCTCAGGTAATGAGTACACTACTATTCGTTTTAATGTTGTTCCTTAAACTGAACACATTCATTTTACATTCTTTTTGTATTTTTGCTATATTTTACCAAAAACAGTTCCCACTTCTCTGTCTCCTTCCCATGTCGCCACTCTCCTTCCTTCTTACCAAACCAGTTATTCCTTATTTTAAATCCACTTCTTCCACTTTCCCCTCTGATGTCTTCTGGAATGTAGTCTTCTGAGTCTTATGTTCTTTTGTTAACAAGCCTGCTAATCTATTACCACTGACTCAGGTCACTGTCCCTTTTCTCTACGTTATTGTCACTTTTGCTGTCCTCTCTTCATCCCTCTCCTTTTTATTACCTTTATAAAGTAAGCAAGAAAGTGGGTTTCCCTCACTGTAATCTTACTTTTAGATGTTTCCTTCTCACCTAACGACCAAGTAAGTAGAAAATTTAAAGTTAAGATGGAAGGACATAAAGAATGAAATGGGCACAGGGAACTGTCAGTACATTTGAATCAGAGAATATTTCTGATCCGCCGTCAGCTCCTTGAGAGCCTTCTAGGTTTGTTCGTTTAACATCTTTACTGAGATACAATTCACACGCCACACAATTCAACATTTAAAACATACAACTCAGTGGCTTTTAGTGTATTCACAGAGTTGTGCAACCATCATCACAGTCAATTTTAAAACTTTTTCATCATCCCCAAAGAGACCCCTGACCCCTGAGTTGTCAGCCCCTAACTCCTCCCATTCCCATGTCTAGGCAACCATTAATTTTTGTTGTGTTTCTATAGATTTGCATATTCTGGGCATTTCATATAAGTGGAATTATACAATATATGGTCCTTTGTGACTGGCTTCTTTCATTTAGCAAAATATTTTTGGTTCATCCATATTGTAGCATGTATCAGTACTTTGTTGCTTTTTATTACTGAACCTTATTTAGCTGTGTGGCTATACCACGTTCTATTTATCCATTCATCAGTTGATGGACATTTGGGTTGTTCTCACTCTGGCTATTATGAGCATCCATTGAACAACTATTTGTTTTTAAATAATTTCTTTAAGTGGTATATAGTCGCTGTAGAAAATTAGAAAAATATTAAAGAATATAAAATTTATTCATAATCCCACCACTCAAAAATAAGCCTTGTTATTACTTTTTCTTTGGGGAAAAATACATGTTTATGTAGTTTAGTTTATAAGTTCTCCTTTCTCTTTAAGATTTACTTTGCATTTGAACAGATTTTGTTTGCCAAATCACGGCAAGACTGGCCAACTGCAATCGTCATAAATAATTTATAAGTCACTGTGCAATGGGAGTACAATGGAGTTATCAGCTATCAGATGGGCAAGGGGAGGGTTTCAAGAAAATTTCACAGAGGAGGAAATATGTATATTATGAAAATATGCATGAGCTACTGATACTGGTTAGTAAATAAAATATTGAGGTTTCTAACACGGTCATGTTTGTTCTGTTACAGGAAGCTAGCAGGATGTACAGTTTTTATCACAGGTGCCAGCCGTGGCATTGGCAAAGCCATTGCACTGAAAGCAGCAAAGGATGGAGCAAATATTGTCATTGCTGCGAAGACCACCCACGCACATCCAAAACTTCCAGGCACAATCTATACTGCTGCTGAGGAAAGTGAGTGTGATAATGCTCATTAAAATGTCTTCACTGTGATTTCAATATATAGAGAATTTGAGAGTTTAGTTAAAGCTATTTCAAAGCTTCCCTAGAAATAATTTTATCTAAAGAAGTATCTATTTTGCAACTTTAGGGCAGTGCTTCTTACCGTTTTTCTCTTCTAGCACTTTTAAGTGATTTTAGAGACACCAGTGAAAAATCATGTCTCATGAGGGCAGTGGTTCTTGGATGGGAGGGAGATACGGGGGAGTGGAACTAGAGAGGAGAGAATTTGGGTGGAATTTGGAATTTGGGAGAATTTGGGTGTGAACACTTTGAAAAAACTTTCTGTGTTATTTATTCTCTGCACAATTTGCAAGTCATTATTTTATTACTTTTAGTTGACAAATACTTATTATGTGCTTATATTCAAGGCATTGTGCTAGGAGGCTTAAAAACTCAACTTCAGTTGATATTGCAAGTTTTGTTAGTATTTAATAGTATTGTGATTATGTTAGAGGAAAGCGTATGAAGTGCTTATGGGTGAAATGATGCCAGGGATTTGTTTTAAAATACAACAGCACAAACCAAAACTGGGAGAGAGAAGATAAATAAATTAAACAGCTGACAAAACAGTAACAGTCATTGAAGATAGGGAATGGATTCTGGATAGTTTATTATACTATTCTTTATATTTTTGTGTACTTTTTGAAATTTTTCATAAAAAGTTTCTCAAAATTAGTTTCCTTTTTTTGCTTTTTAATACAATTTTTTTTCCTAAACCCTTCCTTTTTTGTTTTTTAATGGAGTCACCCTAGCTAGTCTGTCCTGTTGTATGGTAGAGTCACTGGACAAATAAGACAGAGTTATTTGTATTGATTTTCTGGAAATAGGGTACTTTTTTTCTTTTGACTATTACATGAGAATGGAAGGTATTATATTTGAATGCTTTAATGCTCTTTTGTTCGTTTCTCCTTTGTAGTTGAAGCAGTTGGAGGAAAGGCCTTGCCATGTGTCGTTGATGTGAGAGATGAACAGCAAATCAGTGATGCAGTCGATAAAGCAGTCGAGAAGTTTGGAGGTAGTACCTTAATTTGGAAGTAATTGTTGAATACTGGTAAAATATAGGTGTATCTATAATTTTAATTTGTTTTGATTTTTGGATTTTCTGAGTCTTTGGAGTATAACCAGAGACAAATATTTCCTCATATAGAAATATGACTTAAAACCATCTGATGACTTAAAAAATTGTTAAAAATTATTTTGAATAATGTATCAAGCCTACCACCCCAAATAAATTTAGGACCTTGACAAACATACACCTAACCAAGTGGTTCTCCAGGTTCCATTCAATCACTGCGACATTGAGGTTTGCAGTAGAGAAAGGATTTATTCACGAGGCAGTCAAGTGAGGAGACAGGAGAGTAAGTCTCAAATTCACCTCCCTGTGCCAGCCTTAAGGGAGAGATTTTGGGAGGAGGGTTTTACAATCAGCAAGTGATTGGTGGAGGGAAAGGGGAAGTTTGGAAAGTTCCTCACGCATACATAGTTGTCTCTTTATGTATCTTCATGGGTCCTCCAATGTGTAAATTCAGGGGAATTTGGTATAAAACATGCCATGGAAATTAGAGCTGTGATGTCAAAAGGTCACCCATCAGACACTCATGTACACTCAGTTGAAGGGTGGGTGGTCTCAACCAGTCTGACCTGACTTTAGGACTGGGTCTTGAGTTTCTGAAAACAATTTAGCCAACATCTTGTGATCCATATGTCAGAGTGAGATGTTATTTCTAAGAACATTGTGGGAACATTAGGCTATGTGTTATTTTAAGAGTAAGCAATTTGGCTAACAATGAGTAAGCAAACAGCTAAATGTTACAGTTAATAATGGCCTAGAGAAACTTTAGTTACTGGCTATCTAATTACTAATGGCCATCTGTCCACCAGTTTCATAAAAATTATTTGATGACTTTTTGATATTTATTGGGTAAAATGCAGATACCTATTGGCATTCAAAATACTTCACACTGTGAACTCAACAGACTTTTTTTAGTTCCATGTTTCTTCAATACCCCTATGTAAACTCCCTACTCTAGCCAAAATAGTTAACTTCCATCTTCTTGAATTTTTTGCCTTTTAACTTTTTCTCTTCCCCTTCCTGAGAACTCTTCAGTGCCTACCCTCCACTTCCATCTTTCCTAACATGCTCTCTTCTCTATCTTTAAAATCCTAACTTTATGTTCTTAAATCTCATCTCCTTCAGAAATCTTTCTTCAGCATGCCAACTAATCAGAAGTATCTTTTTCTTTCTCTGAATTCCTAAGACATTCCTTTGATCCTTATCTTATACTACTTAGATCTCAGTATTTCTTTTTTCTCCCCAATTAGTTCCTAAGCTCCTAGAAGGTAGTTGTTGGGGATCGAGCTAAAGCTTTAATGGTATTGCAGCATGTATACTAAGCATGTCCAAATCCTGCCTAAACCATTCTTACTCTCCCCCAGTAAAGTTCTGGAGGACTGTATGTATTATACATGTGAGGGACGTTGACTAATGTAAAACAAGGTAATGCTTCAGTGTTATCGAGGCTGTGCTTATAATCTCAGTGCAGAGTGCTGTGGGGTACTGGACTGAAGCACAGAGCTTTGGCTCAAGTGGAGCCTCTTCCTTTAAATCCAAAATTTTACTCCTAGCTGGCAGCCTTTCCCAAAGTAATGTGAACACTCATGTGAGAAAAGGAGAGAAAATGCAAAATTATGCTTTACCTTACTGAGAAGGTCCCAAATGTGGAAGAGAAAGGAGAGGAAGCCACACTCAAATGCAGGACCTTTTTTCTGAAATGACTTCACCTACTAGTAAAAGTAGCCAATTAGTGCCACTTAGGCTTTGACCGAATTCGTTTGTCCACGAATTTTTAGGGAGGAATTAAGGAGAGAAGGTAGAAGGGGTTAGGTGGAACTTTTTGTTCCCCTGTATTCGTCCAGTTTAGTTCTTTCTGTTGATCCATTTTGTCTGTCAGCTGAGGGTAGTTTATCCTCCTTGGGGAATGAGATCATCAGAATACAGAAGAGGGCTGTGACCACCTTGTCAGGGTCACTTCTCAATCTTTATTTCAATCCTGTAATTCTACTAGAGCATTTCAGCAGTTCAGCTGTTGTCTGATATTGGCTCAAGAAAACTCTGAAATTGATTAGGAGAGGACATTAGTTAGAGGTATGCAAGAGCACAGTATACAGGCCCAGAATTCACCCCGTATTTAACTTCCCATCTTGAATTCTAGCTGTGTTGTCCAACCTGGTTCACCAGAAAGAGTTATACGTTATGTACAACATGATAGCACAGCCAAATGTATGCCTGAATGTCAAAATGTGAAGTGTCTCTAATTACCAGTATTTGGCTCTTACAGAGCAATAGAGGTTTCACAAATTAATTTCTTCTTTTGTTGAAACTGAGTTTACTGAAAACTTAAAGACTCAAATAGAAATCTCTCCTTTCTTGGAAAAATTAAAGCCCAGAAATCTCTCCTATCCAATTTTCTTATTCTACTTGGTCCCAGCCAAAGAGTTGTCATTTAGATGCATGGGTAATCTGGATTTATTTTTCATCCACTGTAACTTCAGTCATCTTCCATGGACCTGGTGTCATTCCTTTAGCATCTTCAACATTGGATTAATCCAAATTTGCCTGTGGTATGATCTCCTTTCCCAGGAGTAGTCAAGGAAAATGGAAGAGACAAAAGGAAATCTTCATTTTTGTTTCTTCACATGCCAGTTGATCCATGTCATTGATCTGGCACTTATGACCCAGGAACTTAATTAAATTCAGTTGGTGGAGATCTTCAGTTAAGGGAATATGATCTCTATATCTTTGGGGGGAAAAAAAATCTCTCTATGTATTTTGTTACCTGTTGTTGAGAGGGGCATGTAAAACACTCCTGTCTTCTTACTAAATTTACAAATTGGCACTGGAATTACTTTGAGGGTTTCCTTCCACCCGCTTTACTGTCCACTTTGGTGTATTATTAAAAATTTTTTTGCTTTTCATTTTTCACATTAACTTCTACTTTTCTGGCACTCCAGTGCAGAATTAAGAGTGAGTTCTGTTCAGCAACTCAGTCCCTGTTCTCTCCTAATCAGGATGGATGCCACAGTTATAAGAGACAATTTACAGCCTGCTCTTTTTGTTTGTTTGTTTTCCATACTCTTTTTTCATGGAGATTTAAGCCTTAATTTTATTTATTTATTTTTGTCTCTCAGGGTAATTTCCAAAGGAAAACCTTTATTTTTTTTGTTTGGTTTTAGATCTATACTGTGGTTCATGCTGCTGTGGCCTTCTGATTTGGAGTCTTGTAGGTTTTTGGAAGACTTTATTTTTGTCCTGATTTTTTTTTTTTTTTTTTTAAGACAGAGTCTTGCTCTGTTACCCCAGCTAGAGTACAGTGAGGCCATGATAGCTCACAGCAACCTCAAATTCCTGGGCTCAAGCGATCCTCCTGTTTTAGCCCCCTGAGTAGCTGGGACTACAGGCATGTGCTACCACGCCTGGCTAATTTTTCTATTTTTAGTAGAGATGGAGTCTTGCTCTAGCTCAGACTGGTCTCAAACTCCTGAGCTCAAGCAATCCTCCTGCCTCGGCCTCCCAGAGTGCTAGGATTACAGGTGTGAGCCACTACACCCAGCCTGTCCTGATATTTGTCTCTGCTGGAGAATTGTCCTTAATAAAGTTCTGAGCAGTTGATGACATTTTCAAACCTGTGCCCTTAGGGTTCTTTGTTACATGGTATTCTCTATCACCTTGTCTTCCTTCACCTTCAGTTTTTTTCAGGCCTTGAGTAAATGATGCTATTTCATAAAGCAGAGAAACATTCTTTCCTTCTACCTTTTTTTTCCCTTCACCAGGCACATATATGCTTATGTGTATCATTTCCCACTATTGTTTCCTGATCCATTGTAATCTGGCTCATCTGATTTTAGAAATTTTAACCTATCTCTTACATTGGGCCCTTTTCCCCCCTCTATCATGGCTAAGTCAAATACAGTTTGCCAAATGAGCATATCTGCATTCTTCATCTGATTTCTTTGCTTTCAGGCTCAGATATTTGCTTTGTTAAGATACTTGTCACTTGTTATCCCAAAGTGAGAGAGATGAAGTCAGTAAATTCTGGCTTTACCCAAGGCATCCATTCACTGGAACAGTCCTCACTAGCTTCATCTCCCTAAGTAGGGTAATTCTACGTGGGTGGTATATATACCCATCAGTCCAGCATCTCTCCAGACCTACACTCAATTTACTCTGTTCCTACTTGGCTTCTCCTTTAGCGAATATCATCTTCCTGTCCCTTAGGCCCTAGAAGAGTGCCTTGTGTAGAGTAGCCACTCATTGATGATCTCAGGGTGATGTGGTTGAGCAACTCTCAGCTTTGTGGACTGAGAAGCATGTCTCGGATTTAAAAATTCTTTTCATAGGTCTTTGCCACTTATGAAAGCAACTATCATTATGATGTTCATTCTGGAAAGTTAATAGTCACGGGATCTGGAACTTATCTCAGATACACCGATGATTTACTTAAGTTTGAGTTGTGTTATATGGAGCTATAAAATGCAATATAGTTGAATCTAGAGTTATTCTAAGGATGCATTTTGAGAAAACATTAACAACACAAACTCTATACAAAGGATATGGGAATTGAGGGATGAGGATGTGATCAAAATTCTATAATGTTACCATCTATTAAAGGGTGCTCATGACTGAAATATTTTAGTGAATTTAATAAGCTTATTTAAATCATTACCCACATATTTTGAAAGAGGGGGATAGAAAAGGGTAATAAAAGATGTTCATTGTATCAGTCCAACCCCAGAAGCAGAAACTGTGATATTTCTACTTGATGGAATAAGTGCCCATTTTTTTACATTTATTTTTTAATTTTAAAAAATTGCGGTAAAATACACATAGTAAAATTTGCCGTTATAACCATTTTAAGTGTACATTTCAGTGGCATTAAGTTTGTTCATATTGTTGTACAACCATCTTTAAATACCCTTTAAAAAGAATATTGAAAACCATGTAGAAACAAGGGAAATGTTTGACATAGTTTTGTGTTTTACCATTTTTATTTAATGTTATTAATATTTCACAAAGCATATAACTATAAACAAAATATGTGTATATGGATAGAAACTGGGTAGAAGTTGCAGAAATAATAGTTATTCTAGATGTGTGTGTCTGTGTGTGTGTATATGTATGAGTCATTAAGACGAAATTGATACACTTTGATGATTTGCCTCTAGGACCTTGAAACTCTAGGTCTTTTTCTTTTCCCAGTTCCTAAGACCAGAAAGGAACCCTTCCCTTAGAGTGTGGGGTCTTGGGGGAAAGGGAGACTAGTATGCTTAGAAGTGGGACAGGCCTTCAGAACATACTAGAGAGGAGAGAAGGATTTAAGGAATTTGACCTAAGGTTTCATGGAGACAGGGAGGAAAGACCAAGAATTAAGAAAACAGATCAGAGTGGAAAGCTACAAACCACTAAGGACTAAGCCTCCTTATAGTGTCACTTGGAGCTCTGGAGATTGGCTGTATCTCCATTGTGCCAGTGAAAATCACGCAGGTGCTGTTTTGATATAGCTACCGGTCTTACACTGGTATATTGGTCAGTATATTGGTATATTATCTAAAAGAAGTGGAGTCATGTGTTGCTTAATGACAGGGATACATTCTGAGAAATCCATTGTTGGACAATTTCATCTTTGTGTGAACACTGTAGAGCATACTCACACAAACCTAGATGGTCTAGCCTGCTACACACCTAGGCTATATGGGATACCCTGTTGCTCCTAGGCTATGAACCCATACAACATGTTCCTATACTGAATACTGTAGGCATTTGTAACACAGTGCCTACAATGGTAAGTATTTGTGTATCTGAACATATCTAAACATAGAAAAGGTACAGTAAAATAACCTGATGGGACTACCATTGTATATGTAGTCTGTCATTCACTGAAATGTCATTACATAGTACATAACTATATTTGTGAATCAACTGAGGTTGTCAAATATATAGGGTAAATGCTTTTTAATTTTGTGATAAAAAGTCTGACATATTAAAATGAAATTGATTATTTTGAAAACAGGAATTGATATTTTGGTGAATAATGCTAGTGCTATTAGCTTGACCAACACATTGGACACATCTACAAAGAGAGTGGATTTGATGATGAATGTGAACACCAGAGGCACCTACCTTACGTAAGTGAGAAAAAAGAGTTGTATGGGAGGATGTTGCAGTGTTTTCTCAGAGAACTTAGTAGTAAACAGATTTGAACTAAATTAATAGTACAGTTTAGAATCTAGTCAATCCTTGTAAGGGCCTAAAAGTATTTCAAAGTCAGTAGACAGTATTTTAAATAATTTAATTATATGTTGTTTTTCTCTGTGAATCTAATCAAAATTAAAGTATAGCTCAAAACATTCTCAAATATTTGTGTGTATAAATACTTACAGTGTGTCTTTCATATTCTTCTGATTATTCAAGCTAGCAATAGTCTCTCCTTCTTCTAAAAAAAAGGAAAAAAAAGACTTGGGCCAGGTACAGTGGCTCATACATGTAATCCCAGCACTCTGGGAAGTGGAGGCGGGAGGATCACCTGAACCCAGGAGTTCAAGACCAGCCCGGGCAACATAGCAAGTTCCCATCTCTACAAAAAAATTTTTTTTTTTTTTTTTTGAGACAGAGTCTCGCTCTGTTGCCCGGGCTAGAGTGAGTGCCGTGGCATCAGCCTAGCTCACAGCAACCTCAAACTACTGGGCTCAAGCAATCCTTCTGCCTCAGCCTCCCAAGTAGCTGGGACTACAGGCATGCGCCACCATGCCCGGCTAATTTTTTCTATATAT
>CAUYRT010015874.1:0-26132 GCA_963574885.1 Lepilemur ruficaudatus | reverse complement strand
AAGGTCAGGAGTTCAAGACCAGCCTGAGCAAGAGCGAGACCCTGTCTCTACTATAAATAGAAAGAAATTAATTGGACAACTAAAAATATATGTAAAAAATTAGCCGGGCATGGTGGCACATGCCTGTAGTCCCAGCTACTTGGGAGGCTGAGGCAGAAGGATCTCTTGAGCCCAGGGGTTTGAGGTTGCTGTGAGCTAGGCTGACGCCACGGGACTCTACAGTCTGGGCAACAGAGTGCGACTCTGTCTCAAAAAAAAAAAAAAAAAACTTAAAAAAAAAATTGCAACACTGCTTATCTCCTTTATTTGTTCTAGTAGCATTTTTTTGTATATTCTACTGGGTTTTCTACAAATAGGGTCATGTTCCCTGAAAATAAAGACTTATTTTTTTTTCCAGAATGAATGCCTTTTGTTATTATTATTTTCTTGCCTTATTGCATTAACTAAAATGTACAGTATCATAGTGAATAGACATAGTGAGAGCAGATATCTTTATCATTGGTCTGATCTTAGGGGGAAAGCATTTCATCTTTCATCATTAAATATGTTAGCTGCAGGGTTTTTTTGTAAATATTTTTTATCAGGAGGAGGAAGTTTATTTCTCTTCCTAGTTTGCTGAGATTTTATCAGGACTAGTCATTAGATTTTGTGAAATGCTTTTTCTGTATTTATTGAGATGACAATTTTGTTATTATTTTTAAGTGGATTAATATGATTAATTACATTGTTTATTTTTTTGAATATTCCTTTGCATTCCCAGGATAAACCCTACTTGGTTATAATTATCTTTATATTGTTGGGTTTTGATATGCTAAAATTGTATTTAAAAGTCTTGCATCTATGTTCATGAGGGATATTGATCTATTTTCATTCTATTTTGTAATGTCTTTGAGTTGTTTTGGTATCAAGTTAATGCCAGCATTTAAAAAGTGAGGTGGGCTAGGCATGGTGGTTCATGCTTAGCACTTTGGGAGGCCAAGGCAGGGGGATCGCTTGAGCCTAAGAGTTCAAGACCAGCCTGGGCAACAGAGCAAGACCCCGTCTCTACAAAATATATAAAAATTAGCTGGGATTGGTGGTGTATACCTGTAGTCCCAGTTACTCAGGAGGCTGAGGCAAGAGGATCGCTTGAGTCCAGGAGTTTGAGGTTATAATGAGCTATGATGATGTCACTACACTCTAACCTGGGCAACAGAGCAAGACCCTGTCTCAAAAAAAAAAAAAAATGAGTTAGAAATATATCCCCTCTCTTCAATTTTCTGGAAGATTTTATGTAGAGTTGTCAGATACTGTGAATTTTACCTTGTTGGATATACAAACATACACACATAAATACACATATACAACTTCCTTAAAACTTGTTATCGGTATCCTCATTTTTATAGATGAGGAATGTAAATTACAGAGAGGTTAAGTAATTTGCCTAAAGCCACATGTTGATAAATGATGAATCCAAGATGTGAAAGAGGAGGACTAACTCCAGAATTTGTACTCTTAACCATCACACTATACCCTCTCAATCACAGCAATATTGCCTAGGTATGTCTGACTCCTTAGGTTTTAAAGAAAGCAATGCTGTCTCTTGCCGAATGATGCAATGCTGTAACGACGGGCTGCAGAAATATTCCTTTACTTCTTTTGGCCAACTTCTCATCTCCTCCCTCATACTTTTCTTTACCATACTAAAATTAGGAATATCACCTCTCAGGCTAACATGACACATCAACTTGCAGATAAACGAACTGCTCTCTCAGCTTGCTACCTCTACCCCACAACTCGTTGGCAGGAAGACACTGAGGTAATTAAGGACTTTGCTTCCCATATGTTTTTTACTATTTGATTAGATGCATTTTGGAAAGGGAAGCAGCTGTTGAGCTCAGCTTCTACATTTTCCTCTTCTCACAGCTGAAGGCACTTGACTTCTTCCTGTAGGCTCAGCCCTGACCTGGTCTTTAGAACTGCTTCTTGGAACAGACAGAGGGAAACAGGGACTCAGCATCACACCACTCATATTGTCCTGCTGATGAAGATTTCATATTCCAGTTGTGGCAACTGAGCTCCTGCCAGATTCCCACATTATTTCTTTACTTGGTTAGCATACTGTGGCCTTTCCTTAAATGTATACCTGATTGTGCCAATCTCATTCCTCTTTTCCCAGACTCTCCAATTCTAGAATTAAAAATAAAAAACAACCATCTAGCACAGATCCAAACTGCCACGTAGAAGGCATTAGATCTCACTCCGAATGGGGTCCTGCCTGTGGCCCAGTCCTTGTGTTGGTGGTTCTACCATCTGCTGAGATACTTCCAAATGCCAAGTGTCTGCCTGCTGCTTGACTCCCTTGCTTCATCTGCCCACACCCCATGGAACTGCATGCCTGAGTTAACACCCGGGGTTTCACGCTGGGTTCTGTGAACAACGTTCCCTGCTACATGCTGTATTTCTTTCACGTACTTGCAACTAAGTCTTTCTCCCTACCACTTGTCTGTCCCAGTGGTTTGTGGTAGTTTCAGGCCATGGATTCTTTGTGGCCCAGTCCTCTTGTAATTAACCTAGCTACATCAAGCCACGAACAGAATGACAAACACAAAGCAAAAATGGCACTTTAGAGTTTATCACCACCTAAGTGATTTAGAAGTTTTCTCTCTAAGCCTGACCACAAAAGTCATGATCCTGTCTCTTCTTAAAGATCTCTGGGTTTGGAAAACTGACTAAGGAGCCACTCTCCACTAACAACCTCCTTTTCACAATTCATCATTCCATTGAGCCTGATACTGCTTTCTTTTAGTTTTTACCCCTAATGAAAACTCCATCATTGGGCTTAAGGTATTGGTTTTAACAAAAATTTAAACTTACACAGTGTTTGAATTTTAATACAATTATAATGCAGAAGTCATGAGTACAACTGGTAATTCAGACAACAGCATGCTGGGATTTACTTTGGCAATAATGAGCTAGTAGCCACAGACAAGTAGCTTAGCTCCATTTCTTTTTGTAAATTCAGAAGCTGAAATAGATTATTGGTTCCAAAATTGTTCATTGGATTTCTTAAGATGTTTACAGACGTTTTTTAAAAGAAGTGCTCTGGCAAATAAGATTAGAAAATTCTTGGTTAAATCAATTAAACGGGTTTCTTTAATGAAGGATTTCTCAAAACCTTTAATAATCTGATGTGCTTTTAGAAGTCTTAGAAGGAAATAGAATAGAAAATATTAAATATTTCACAAAATCTTGATAATAATTTTTTTTTTTCTATTGACCACCTATTAACAGAGCACCATTGAATGTTCTAGGAAGTGCTGGACTTACCTGATTTCTAAGGCTTAAATAATGTGCATATATTAGTCAGGGTTCTCCAGAGAAATAAAACCAATATAAGATATATATATATACACACACACATATATATATGTGTATATATATATATACGTACGTGTGTGTGTGTACCACATATGTACGTATATATATGTTATTTAATATAAGATACTGGCTCACATATTTATGGAGGTTGAAAAGTCCCATGATCTGCTGTCAGCAAGCTGGAGACCCAGGGAAGCCGGTGCTATAGCTGGAAGGCCTGTGAGCTGTAGAGCAGATGGTATAGATTTCAGTGTGAGTTTGAAGGCCTGAGGACCAGGAGCCCCTAGGGCAGGAGAAGAGGGATATCCCAGCTCAGCAGTCAGACAGTTAATTTAAACTTCCTCTGCCTTTTTGTTCTTTTCAGGCCCTCAAAGCATAGAATTGTGCCCACCCCATTTTCCTTACTGAGTCCCCCAATTTAAATTCTAATCTCTTCTGGAAACACCCTTACAGGCACAACTAGAAATAGTGTTTGACCAGCTATCTGGGTGTACGGTGGCCTAGTCAATATGACACATAAAACTAACCATCACAATGTGATTCTATGATATAAATAAAAAATGCCTTTCACTAGAAAGTGAAAAATGCAGCCTTGAGATATAAATTTGATTATATATATGATCATATTTAGTCAAATTTATTCCTTAAGATTAAAATATCAATTGCTTCATGATACTTTTTAAATATCTCCATTAAATCATAGTGTAAAACTTACTTTTTTTTAGGAAGCCTTCCTTAATTAATACCCATATATTCACATCACTCCTGAACACTGTGCATTCTTCTGGTGAGAAATCAGTCTGCATTTGCTGATTCACATACCCTCATGTTAACCCTGTCTCCCTGCCTAGGCTCTTCAAGGGTAAGAATAGGCTGCTCAGCTTTCCTCTTTTCAGAGAGCCTAGACTCGGGCTGTCAGTACAAGAGGACGTCACATGTAGGTGTACTCTTTCTCGATTTATGTATTTTCTACTTTACTAATAGACTGAGGCTTGTCTTCTGAGCACTTTCTTTCCCGAGACTATTTAGTCTCATGATTTTTAGGAACCGACGTTTGCAATTGCTTAAATAATTCCTGTCAATCGTGGAAGTTGTTCAAAAGATGAGTTGAATTTTATGTGATATTATATTCTGGAGAGAACTTTAGTCTCATTTAATACTATACCCCAAGAAAAATATGTCATGCCATTTTAGACAGATTTCAAACTTCCTGTTTATCCTTCCTCCAGTGTGCCAGCTCCTCTGCAGAATGAAATGTCTCCAAATCGCTGAGACTGTAATTTCCATGACAGTGTCGTCCATCTCATTTCTTGCCTGTCCTTTCAGTTTTATGAAGGTTAGAGACATTCTTTCTGGGTGTTTGTCAAATTGTTTATCTAGTCTGGAACCAGCTACCCATGCTCTACTCAGAATATTTTATGCAGATTGCCCCTTCTCTTGTTGCTGGGCGCCTCTGAAAGCCGGCAGCCACCCAGTCAGGAAGAGAAACATCTTTGATGGCTGTTTCATTTGCTTTTAACCATATTCATTCGTGTCAGTGTCTGCTGCTTACTGGTTGGGCTCAGAATATATGCTGTGTCACCAGACTGGGGCATTTCCTGTTTGGTCATGAGTCTGCTGTATTTTTCTGTCTCACTCCAGTTCAGTGCACACAGTGGCTCTCAGGTTCCACTTCATCAATATTCAAACCTGTTGTTCCCGTAAGGAGGACACACATACATTCACAAAGTCTCTCTCTCTGTCTTTTCTCTCTCTCTCTCCCCCTCCCTTCTGGGAAACCTGTTATAAAAATGAAATATTGTTTCCCTACTGAACTTCTCCAAATATTTAATGGAAAGTGAATTTACATAGTCATTCACTTATTCATGCACTTGACAAAGGGTTATTGAGCATGACCATGTAGCAGGGATTTTGTTTGGTACTAGCAACAAAAAGACAACACAACATTCTTGCCTTTGAAGACGTTGCAGTGTTTTGTTTGTGGGGGGTGACATAGAGTAATAAAAACCGGGGATGTCTAGTTAGGAATTAGAATTGTTATTTTTTTGAAACCTTTTCGGTGAGAAAGGATAAATTTATATTGCATTGTTGGTGGCTATTCTTTCATATCTGTAAGGGAAAGATTTGGCTTCTCTAAAAGTAATTGTTCTCTTGTGTTTGATTAAATGACCTCATGCATTTTAGATATGCAGAGGTGAATCTGGGATACTATTCCAGAATGGCAATGATCTAAACTAAAAAATTCTCATAAAACATGGGTAATTAATTTCACTGTGGGTGGAGCTGCACTCCTGAAAAATATCCTGATGGGAAGCCTAGCCTTTGACTTGAATAAGAGGGAGACTGAGATTTTTCCTTTCTGTGGAGTATTAGGAATAACCTTCCTTTTAGGGGACCATATTTACAAGCAGTCATATTTTAGGTCAAGTTTTTTTGTTTTATTGTTTTTTTCTCTGACCATTAATTCCTCTTTGTTACCCCAAGCTATCAGTCAAATTTTTATTTTTGATAACTTTTAGAAAGCTTTGGGTGGTGCTTTGGGGAATTAGGGAACAGAAATGTGTTCTCATTTGGGAAAAACAACGTGAAAAGCAGCAGCAACTCATTGTGTAATGGCAAGAGGTGATTGCAGGAGCTGAGCAGAGGTTCAGTGCTAGTTTGTCCTCTGAGGTTATGGATGAAAACCAAACTGGCTTTGTGTAACATGAAAATGTTCCTCACAGATGCTCAGAGATATCAGGGAAAGAAATACAGTAAAGGACTGGACTTTTTATAGCCACGTGATATGAGTTCTCAGATTATTGCTGTTTGGGAAATGAAAGACAACCATGTCAGAGGAAGGTCCAGAAAAATTACAGAAATTTCGGTATGGTGTACACAAGTCCCCTCCAAATACATTACATGTTGATCCTAAATATATTACAACAAAACTAGTTTTTGATGCATCCTTTTACTCCCAGGAAACAAGGGGAACCCCCAAGCCCAAAACAAGCACAGTTGTTTTGAAACACAGTGAGCTGAAACTGCAATGAGTACCATGAGCAGTGAGCAACAGCAAGAAGTAGGATAGCCCTGTGGGCCCTGGGATCAGAACACCAAGTCTTGGACCCACCTCAAAATGAGGAAATTGAACCTGATACTAAAATTCTTTTCCGATCAGTAAACTCTATGCTCCCAGAAGAAAATGCAATTCCTTTCCATAGGGAACTGCCTTCAATTTAGGCCCTTCGAATTTCCATTTCCCCAGTCTACATTCATTGACGTGTGAGCACACGGTAACATCTCTAATGTGTAAAGACACAAGATGCCATGAGTAAGAGCCATTAGAACGAAATGAACAGCAGATATATATGCCCTAAAACTCAAGATATTGTAATTATCAGATACTTATTATTAAATATTATGTGTGAAATGTTTAAAGGAATAAAAAAGAAATTTAGAAAAGCAGGAAACAAGAGCCTATAAACAAACCACTTTTAAATACAATCAACTATAATTTTTGGAAATAAAAATACAACTTTAAATTAATATTAGTAGATGGTCTAAATGACAGATTATAACTAATGAATTAGAAAAGCATAAGAAAACTATATGGAAAGTATGAAAAAGATGTTAAAAGATGTGAAATATTGAACTGATTGGTCTAACATGCATCTAATCTGAGACCAAAAGAAGAAAATAGGATATAGGGTATTCAGAAGAGGCAACATGAAAATAATAACTGAGAATTTCCCAGAATGGATGAAAGACCTGAACCCATGGATAATAGGAAGCACAATATATGTATTTATATGTGTGTGTATATATATAGATTTATGCATGTGTAAATCATATATAGGTATGTGTGTACACACAAGGTCTGTCTAGAAAGTATACAGCCATGTAATATGAAAATTAGAGACATTTATTGAAGAACATACAAGATACAAGAAACATTGTCCATGGGACAATGAAACCTCAGTCCCCTTCAAAGTGGGCACCTCGGGGCCTCACAAGTTTCTCCCAGCGTCTCTTAACCTAACTTGTACATGTCCAACATTCTCAGGTGTTCTGTTTGTTGCAGGCCTTCCAGAATGTGGATCATTTTCAACAGATTCTCAATCATCTTTGAAGTGCTTGTGCTATACCTTTATTTGGGCTGCATTCATAGCATCCTCCTCCAAAGCCTTCTGAATCATCCTAATAGTTTCTGTGGAGGAATGTTCAAGCTTAACACAAAATTTGATGCAGATTAGTGTCTCTACACACTCAGTCATTTTGAATGTGACAGCCACACAGTACACATGCTCACTCAACAAGTCAAGTGCCCCACTGACTAGTACAGCGAGGTCATCATTGTTCACGTGTGCGCATTCTGGTCCACTCACCTTGGCTGCAAGGTTACATCCATAATTCTTCTCGTTGTGTGAACAATGTCTGGACACTTTCCGGACAGCCTTTGTATATCACTCAAAACTGCACAGTATCAAAGACAAAGATCATAAAAAGAGTCAGAGGGAAAAAATGTAAAATTTTTTGAGGAATGACAATTAGACTGACGATAGCTACCTGAACAGAAAAAAATGTTTACAATACTATGACATGATTTCTTCAAATACTACACTATCCATTCTTTCTCTTTTCCATCTGGAAATTCGGTTAGCTATATTTTGAACTTCTCACTGTTTTTCCTGTAGATCTTGAGCTACTATTTAGATTTCTGTATCTTCCTGAATCTGGCTGCATTCTGGATATTTTCTTCTGATCTGTTTTTCAGTTTAAGAATTTTCTCTTCATCTATGTTTAATCTGCTTTTAAACCTATCCATAAGGTTTTTTCAAAATTCAATTTGGTTCATTTTGAAATCTATTTGGACATTTTTATAATCTCAGTTTCCTAGAACATATATTCAAGCTTGTCTTTTATTTATTAAATAAATTGAGTATACTAATTTTATAGTCTATTTTTGATAATTCTAGTATCTGAAGTTTTTAGGGTGTATTTTTTCTTTTTCCTGCTTGTTTGTTTATGGTGCTGTATTTGTGAGGGGTGTGTGAGTGTGTGTGTGAGAGTGTACACACATTATGTGTGTCATTGTCAGCTAATACTTATCTAAAGTTAATCCATAGCTACCTGGAAGGCTTCATAGAAAGTGAATTTTTCCAGAAAGAATTTTCATTATCTCTGCAAAACACTTAGGGGCACTATGAATTCATGAAATTTTAAATTAAATTCTAAGCTTGAGGTTTTTAAAATACTTGAGTAGTAGGAATCCAGGCTTCGTATCTGCATGACGGCCAGTGTATGGTTACAGAAAGTCCGAGGATATTTTCTTTCTTTTGTTCAATTTTTGAAGTTCCAGATGGATAATTTTATACACAGTTACTGAGGGATGGGTTTGTTTCTTGTCTACTCTTACAACGAAAGCATCGAACACTACATTCTTAGTTTCATGTGGTACGGAAGGTTCGGGTTCCTTTTAGACTCCCCAGATTAGGTAGATGCTCAGATGGGGCTTTGTGTCCAATTCCCTGTAGCTCCATGACCTGGGAACTGACATTGAAGTTCATCTAGTTTTACAAATTTCCTTAATGTGAAAGTCAGTTTGATCTCTGCTTTCTTCTCTGGATTTCATTTTATTTTTTGCCTCTAAGAATTTATTTTTCCTTTATTGCTAATTCAGCGATGCATTTTTTCACCTTATTGAATTAAAAAAGCCACAGTGGTACATTTTTAAAAGGATGTTATTTGCATGTCACTCAGCACTTTAGTTGTTTGTAGGAGATGTTTTGTTCAAGCTATCAAGTTCACTTCAAAACAAATAAAATGGAGAAAAAATATATGATAAATAAGAAACAAAGTAAAATAATTGAATAAGGACCAAGAATTTTAACCACAATATAAACAAATAGAATTGCCATTTAAGACACAGCATGTCAAAACTGATTTAAGAAAAAGTCTGGATATATTATTCTTTCTACGTACACATTTAAAATATGAGAACCCCAAAATAATGAGATTAAAGAGTGGAAAAAGACACACCAGTTAAGTACTAACCAAAATATAACCTGGAAGTTCATATTAGCAGACAACCTATAAGACACATAGCATTATTATTTCTTTGTCTTTATTGAAGTATAATTTACATATCATGTCTTTACTCCATTTCAAGTGTACAATTAAATGGTTATTAGTAAATTTACCAAGTTGTACAGCTATTCAAATGAATCAGTTTTAGAAGATTTCCCACTCCCGCATTGAGACCCCTAATACCCATTCCCAAATACACATCAAGCATGCCCCTCCCCTTCACAGTGCTCATCACATCCACCGAATGTGGCTCCACCCGCAACCCCCAAAATCCCCAGTGACACGACCACCACTTAAGCACCAATGTGTCAATCAGTCAATACCAATTTGATGCGAGTACAAGTGGGGCCCATTCTTCGGGTCTTGTGTCACCTCACTTTGAATAATGGGCTTAAGCTTAATCCAGGATAATATAAGCGGTGTTAACTCACTGTCGTTTCTTAAAATTGAGTAATATTCCATTGTAAACATATACCAAATTTTAATAATCCAGTCATGAATTGACAGGCACTTGGGTTGTTTCCACGACCTAGCAATAGTAAATTGTGCTGCCATAAACATTCGTGTGCAAATGTGTTTGTTATAGAATGTCTTATGCTCTTTTGGGTAGATGTTTAATAATACTATTGCTGGATCAAATGGTAATTCTAATTTTAGCTCTTTGAGGAATCTCCAAATTCTTTTCCACAAAGGTTGCACCAATTTGCAGTCCCACCAGCAGTGTAAGAGTGTTCCTGTCTCTCCACATCCTCACCACCATTTGTTGCTTTGGGATTTTTTGATAGAGGCCAATCTCACTGGGGTTAGGTGGTATCTCATTGTGGTTTTGATTTGCATTTCCCTGATGATTAGAGATGATAAACATTTTTTTTATGTGTTTGCTGGCCATTATTCTGTATTCTTTGGAAAAGTTTCTGTTCATCTCCTTTGCCCATTTATAAATGGGGTTGTTTGATTTTTTTCTTGTTAATTCTTGCACTTTTGGTCAAAAAATTAAGGTAAGAGCTCACGCCTGTAATCCTAGCACTCTGGGAGGCTGAGGCGGGCGGATCACTCAAGGTCAGGAGTTCGAAACCAGCCTGAGCAAGAGCGAGACCCCGTCTCTACTATAAATAGAAAGAAATTAATTGGACAACTTAAGATATATATATAGAAAAAATGAGCCGGGCATGGTGGCGCATGCCTGTAGTCCCAGCTACTCAGGAGGCTGAGGCAGAAGGATTGCTTGAGCCCAGGAGTTTGAGGTTGCTGTGAGCTAGCTGACGCCACGGCACTCACTCTAGCCCGGGCAACAGAGTGTGACTCGGTCTCAAAAAAAAAAAAAAAAAAATTAAGGTAAGAATAGAAGGTGATCATGGAGTTCAAGTGGTTTCTTTTTTTTTTTGGTATTCACATTTTATGAGATTTAGGTATTCTACTTAAAAAGAAAAACTAAGCTCTCAGTATGTACATTGGGCTATTTAAAAATTAAGGTGCTTTCCGAGTGATCTGTATTATAGGAACAGATTCCGAGTCATCTTTTAACCTTATGTCTTCAGTAAATGTGAATCTCTCCTTTTCTCAAGATTCTGAAGGAGCCATCGGCTTGCATTTTACAGTCATCTACTGTAGTGAGGACTGAGGCGTGATATGTTCTCTTCTGGGTCTCAATTCCTGTACTTTGCTCTAAGGATAACAGTAACTGGCTGTATGAAAACAGAGGCCTGGATCAAGCGACCTCTTCCCATCTTTTGCGGTCTTAAATATCATGATCTATGATTACACGTAAAAAGTTGCAATTTCAGACAACTGGTGTCCAAAGTAGTTAAGTGCCAAAATGGCTGTTATCATCAAACAGCTCTTGTGCACCCACCGCAGCTTCCGGAGCCCAACAGTCTTCCTCTGTGAGCTGCATCAGTGCCGGGCAGCGGTGTGAAGGATTATACCTCAATTAAGCCTGATCGTCCCTCAGTCAAGCTCATCTCCTCAGTTGCAGGTCTGCGTTTCATTTCTGCTTTTACAATGCTATTCAAATCCAAATAGTCTTTTTTTTCATTTCAAAATATTAAGAGGCTACAGTTGTTTTTTGTTTTGTTTTGTTTTGTTTTGTTTTGTTTTGCATGGATATCTTGTATAATATTTAAGTCAGGGCTTTTAATTCAGACTTTAAATCCCCCACCTCCTCAGTATGAGTCTTCTATCATTGCCATAGCTGATTAGCACAAACGTAGTGACTTCAAACATCACAAATTTATTATTTTGTAGTTCCTTAGGTAAGAAGTGCTATATGAATCTCTGGGGTAAGATCAAGGCATCAACGGGACTGTGTCCCTTTACGGAAGCTCTAGAGGAGAATCTATTTCCTTTCCAAGAGGCTGCCACACTCCTTGGCTCTCCCCCTTCCTCCAACTTTGCATCTCAGCTCCTTCTTCCCTGGTCACCCCTCCCTCTAACCACAGCCAGGAAATGTTCTCCATTTTTAAGGACCCATGTAATTATATTGGGCCCTTCCAAATAATTGAGCATAATCTCCCCATCTCAAGGTCCCTACCCTTAATCACATCTTCAAAGCCCATATGCCATATAAGGTAACATATTCATAGTGTGAAATAAAACTGCAAAATAAGACCCCAAGCTCTCTAGAGGAAATGGGCTCCCTGTAGCTAAATAGAGACATTCCATATCTAAAAGCAGAACCAAGCAGCCATGGCAGAGTGAGAAAGAGTGGTCATGCGCCCCTTTGTTCTCAGAAAAAGCAGCTTTGACAAATACCCTGCTTTACAGCCGTGAGCCAAAATAGTTCTTGTAAACAGAGCCAAGATAAACAGCAGCTGGAAACCCCCAAGGACCATGAGTTGGGGGAACATCTGACAGAGACTTCTGGTTTGGGCTTGGAAAGCATCCAATCAGAGCTCAATTGTTTTGACCAATCAGAACTGACCACGTTTGAATCCTTCATTTGCATGGGTGGTCCTGATTGAGAACTTTCCCTATTTAAGTCAAATCTTCCCTTTGTTCTTTGGGGCATTATGATTTTGTATTATAGTTTTTGTACTCTCAAGTTCTTACTGCTGGGATTTAACGTAGAGTAAGGTCAAAGTAGTTTGTAGCAATGGAGTCTTGCTGAAGCCATCCCTATTTTGCGCCAATGTTTTATTGCTACCAAAAATTAAAAAAAATAAAAACTTTATATCAACTCCCACTGAGGATATTAAGTGATCTACTAAATAAAGTGTTGTAGGATGATCTCATTTGACCTCAGATCAAAAAAGCCCCATCCAATTAAAAAGTGATAAAGTTGTCTTCATACCTACACAGTCTGAATTTAAAATGTTGTAATATGTCAAAGCAAATAATACATTTAATTTAAGAAATGGGTTACATAAAAATGAATAAATCCCTGTCATCTGCAGCAACATGGATGGAACTGGAGGTTATTACGTTAAGTGAAATAAGTCAGGCAAAGAAAGACAAATATTGCATGTTCACACTCGTATGTGGGAACTAAAATAGTTGATCTCATGGAGGTAAAGAGAATGACAGTTATCAGAGGCTGTAAGGAGTGTGTAGGGTTTGGAGGAATGAAGAGAGTCTGTTAATTGGTACAAACATACAGTTAAATAGAAGAAATGGTTCTAGTGTTTGATATAGCACAGCAGATGATATAGCACAGTGACTATAGTTAACAATATATTTTTTATTTCAAAGTAGCTAGAAGAGAAAATTTAAAATGTTCCCAACCACAGAGAAATGATAAATGTTAGAGGTGATGGCTACCTTAACCATCCTAATTTGATCACTATGCATTCGATGTAGTGTCAAAATATCACATGGAACCCATAAATACATACAAATGTTATACAACAACACCCAACCATATCTGGGAAGCACAACAAAATGAAGGATGCCTAAAAAAAATTAATGATTTATGAAATGAAAACACAAAACAATTAGCCACACAGCAATTTCAGTCCACACAATTCTCCAACAAGAATAAAGAAGTTTTCCATCAATGAAACAAGAGGGACCATCCACATGTTAAAAAATAAATCTAGACACTGACTTTACACCCTTCTCAAAAATTTACTTCAAATGGATCATAGACCTAAATGTAAAATGGAAAACCATAAAACTTCCAGGAGAATAGGGGAAATTCTAGATGGGGGATGAGAGGAGAGGGGTGTATGGGAACTCCCTGTAATTTCTGTATAATTTTTCTCTAAAGTTAAAAGTGACTTACAAAATAAAGTCTATGAATTTTAAAAGGCAACATCAAGATGTAATTTATAGCAAATAAAAAGCTTTTTATTTTAGAAGAAAAATGTTAATCATAAAGGATAAAATATAATTCTTTTATAACCCTTATCATGCTTATGAATACCTTACTAGAAAATACAACTCTATGATACTTCCACTCATAAACCTTACAGAACAGGAACCATAGGGTAGAGAAGAAATAAACACAACTATAATTCTATGAATGATATCTTTAAATATATATTTTTATATGCCAGAATTCCTACATACCATAAAAGTGGATTATTTTAACCCCCAAGAGAAACATAAAAGTAGAGTGACTAGAAAATATAATATTTAGATTCTTAATAGAAAAATAAATCTACGCCTTGTGTGATGAACTAGAGTAAGCTCAATGAAACGTTTTCAGAAATTCAAATGGTTCTCTAGAGAGAGTTGGGATACTATTCATTATCTGAATATTGCTGCATCCTCATGCTGAGAAGAAGGAAACTCGTCATTTACTCAGGCTAGGCAGAAGGAGAAAAGAGTTTTTAAGCTACCCTTTGAGAAGTAACTGCAAAGTGATAAATGACATTTCCCATCTCAAAATGGAGATGGGGCTAGTATTGATAGAATGTTGTAAACACTGTGACTTCCTCTTCCTTGTTAATTTTATTTACACAAATAATTTTTATCCTCTTTCATTCATCTGTTCATTTATTCAGAAAATAGTACATTGGAGTTCCTGCTGTCCATTCTAGACACTGGCAGTAGAGCAGTGATCAAAGTGAACCAAGTCCTTGAACTTACCCAACTTTTGTTCTAGCGGGAAGAGGCAAATAAAAGACAGGTAAACAAATACATACTAGGAGCTTTTGATTAGTGAAAATGCCATAAATAAAATTAAAGAAGGTAACAGAATAGAGAGTGTCTATTCAGGCTGTGGCTGAAGAAGGGGATTATAGACGCAGTGAAAGACTGAGATGACATTTAAGTTGAGAACTGAAGTATAGCGTTGATTACACTCGCATTGATTGAGCAATATTTACATACTAGATGCTGCTCTAACAAATCAAATATCTACCTTCACGGAGCTTAAAATTTAGTGGAGAGGAGGGAGAAACAGAAAATCTACACATAAGCAAATAAGTATGTAGCATAATTTCAGAGTGATAAATGCTATGTGAAAAAATAAGTATGTAGGGATATACAGATTTACAGAGTACATGCATTCTAAATTTCAGCAGTAATTTCCTGTCATCTACAGAGCTGTCCTAATTTAGACTCCACCAGCACTATATAAGAATGAATATTTCCACATATGCTAGCCAACGTCACTGTGTTATCAAAATCATTGATCGTTGCTCATCCAGCAGGTAAAAATCCCTATGGTAAAGTCCCTATGGTTTTAACTTGAATTCTTCTATTTATGCTTTGTTTTCAAGCATTTTCAGTATTTTCTTATTTGTTTCAGAAGTCTATACTCATTAAAAATTACCAGCATGGTTTTTTTTGTTAGTTACTTTTATATAATACCCACTGATATTTGAAATCTATTCCTTTCTTTGATGTTTCTTTTTCTTTCCTATTTCTTTTCTTTTTTTGTTTCTGAAATACACTCCTTTACTAGATCTTTTATTGAAAGTCTGTGTATTTATCTAAAGATTTTTACTCTGCCCTCCCTCATAAATGATAACTTAGGTATTTTTTTTTCTCTCAAGACCTTTGAATGTATAATTTTTTCTATTATATGCTTTTGGCAACAATATATCTGATTTTTGTTGGTTCTTGAAGGTAATCTGTCTGTTGTCTCTGGTGACTTCAAGATTTATTTTTGTCTTTGAGGTTCTTTAACTTCATTAAAACATGGATAAATGTGCATTTATTTTAATATACTGTTCAGGAATTTCTGTGCTCCTTCAATTTGAAAAACTCTGTTTCATTGCCTCTTGATATATTGATACCTTTTCCTCAAGGAAAGAACTTTTTCCTTGCCTTTGGAGTAGCGTAAGGGGGTTGGTTGTACCTGTTTTGTGAGAAAGGAACTGGATTAATAAGGAGACTAGATTCCAATCCATACCCAGGCTTGGTGGAGAATCCTCAGAAAGGTAACACTAGGAAGCTACTGAGAATGAATGACAGGTGCCTACATTAAGGAAGGAGAGTGGGGGAAGCAGTCATATGTGAGAATGAAGCCGTGGCTTCAAACGATATTCCTTGATAAGTCCAGGGTTGTGGCTCATGCCTATAAATCCTAGTACATTGGAAGGCTGAGACAGCAAGATAGTTAGAGGCTAGGAGATCGAGACCATCCTGAGCAACATAGTGAGACCCCATTTCTACAAAAAATAGAAAAATTAGCCAGCTGTGGTGGTACATATCTGTAGTCGCAGCTACTTGGGAGAGTGAGGCAGGAGGATTGCTTTAGCACAGGAGTTTGAGGTTGCTGTGAGCTAGGCTGATGCCACAGCACTCTAGCCTGGGCAACAGAGCGAGACTCTGTCTCAAAAAAAAAAAAAATTGATTTTTTTTTTCTTAATGTAGTTAGAGTTCTTTTATTTTGTAGCCAGTAGATTGCTTAAATTTTGAAAATCAATTTATCATTTTAATATTGTGTTCAACAAAATACAATCAGAGGCTTTTATAAAATGCCATGGGTTAGGAAAGGTTATAGATTTAAAACAGATCAACAAAAAAAATTTGTTCTATTTTGGAAGCATGTTTAGAAGAAAGAGAACTAAATTAAAAAAGCATCGCGATAAACATGGTTAATAGTTAAACACACTACACACAAATATGCCACCCATACAGAAAGAATTTATAAAACTGTACTCCAAATGGAAAGTTACAACTGAGTGGAATTATATTTAACTAAGATAGGAAGAAAAGAACTACGAGTACAAGTTCTAAGAATTCTTAAGCAGGTCATTAAATATTCTTCATAAAGCATTTTTAAAATTTTATTTTACATACAAAATTGAAGTTAGAATGGAAAACCTTACACACATGATCATTTAGCAATAGTATCATCTAATGCTCAATTTTTTTTGTCCCTAAATCACACTTCTCACAATGGCAGGCAGATATTTAGAAAAGTGAAATTGTCTATGTTTATTCTAGCATTACATCTAGTCTTGGATTTGGGAAATATTTTAGGCAAATGGTTTAGTCTTCTGTTCTTTACCCCTTTCAGAGCGCTTTTGTTCATTTCATTAACATCCCTCCAAGAGTTTGCGAGGCTCTTTTGCTGTCCTGCTTTCTGTGGCAGACACTTAACCAGTTACCTCTGCACCAATCCTAACCCTAACCCTAATACCCGCACCTTACATTATTATTCACAACAGTTAACATCAGGTTTGAATCAGACAAATCACTTTTAAGATGTTCAAACTAAAGTATCTTCTTCTACAGGCAAGACATAGTGAATATAAGAGTTTTGTTCATTTTACCACACTTTCTATCTCCAAAAAAAGTACAAAATGGTTTTTCAGGAAACCAATCTTCAGCTATTTTGGAATAATATTTTTCCATGGTGTTTATATTCATTTTTTTATAAAATCAAGAAAAATATAAAGCATAATAAAAAAAATTGAACGCTCTGAGAAGAATTTTGCTTCTGTAAGAACGATGGAAGGAAAGAGGTGATGAATAATGGCATATTAAATAGCAAAGAAGGACAACAAATCAAAGTAGCTAGTGACACCAAAGGAGCGAGTGAGACCTGCCACTGGGGTAAACGTGACTACTCAGTTAACATTACTTTGTTTGACATATGAAAGTCATGATTGGGAATGGGGGGTATCACAGTCAAATTTATTATTATTATTATTGCAGTTTGGATGTATAATAACTACCATAACACAAAACATATTGAAAGGCCAGACTTCAACAGAGGTGAGCTGAGCTGAGAGGCTGCGGTCTCCTTGAGAGAGCATTAGGAACTCGTCCTTTAGATAAGTAATGAACCGAGTAGCAGGCTTTACAACTGAGACTATTTCCAAGCCAGAAATAAAGCAGGTAGCTGGAGTGGGCTGCTATGGTACACTGTGTTTAGTTTCTGACAATATAACTGAAAAGAATTCAACATCATTGTATTTGTAAATGAAACTAGTTAATTTTACTTAAGTTAAAGGTAGAGAAAAAAGTTGCCTGTGTATTCTATTTTTGGAAAAGTAGTCCCCAATTATATTTCTCTTGTTTATTTTGCTATCAGATAATAACAATGTTCTAATCTCTACTGTGAGTTTAAAAATCGTTATGTAATTTGGAAAAATATGCCTCAGTGATATGGCAAAGTAAGCCTATATTGTTTGTCTTCTTAGTTTTTGTTTGGTTTGGTTTGATTTTTGTGTGTGTGTGCCTTTAGGAGCTGCCCCCTCTCTGTCTGTGTCTGAACTAGAGCCCGTAGTCACAGTGACTTCCCCTGCCTACATCTTACCCCACTCTCATTACCTGGCTCCAACGAAAGGTGATCATGTGATGCACAATGGCCAATGAATGGGGCTGCTTTTACAGAGTTTGTTGTGCTCAAGGATGTCTGGCCAAGCGACTGAGTGAGGCCTGCAATCTAGCCATGCTTCTCTCCCCAAGCTGTGTACCTTGGCATGGGGCGTATATGCCCGGAGAAAGGTCACCTTTTTCTAATTCACAGAAAGGCTCCATCTGCTTGCCAAGCTGTTCACCTGCAGGGCTGTATCCACCTAGTGGGAAAGTCATTTGCTCATTTGTACAAAGGCTTGGGAGCCATCTGGGCTGGCAAAGGCCTTGCCAATGAGAGAACTGCCTACTCCTCACCTCGGTGACTGTTTTGTCGATGGACCCAGGCTCAAAGAGGGTCAATCAGAGTCCTGCCCTGAACTTTCATATGACAATTAGCTTGAAATACTGCATCAAATGGCTAGGGTTGCTGAACTTTTAAGGGATGCTGGCAACCATAGACTCTTCACACCGTGGAGAGTCTATTTGCACACAGGAGAAGGAAGCTGAGAGATGGAAAAAGAGAGCAACCTCTGGTTTGAAGCCCTGATTCCAGCCCTCACTGAAGTCTCCACCCGTTATTTCCCAGTTACACAAGCCAATGGAATCTTCCTTAATTACTTTGGTACAAGTTGAGTTGCTGTCGTGTTTAAATGAAAGAGTTCCGATACACACCAGTGGTATCAGTCCAGTTGTTGGAATGTATTAGAAAGGCTGTCTTGCGCAATGGAATGTCGCTATTCTCCACTTAACAGTGCTACCAGTTACTGCGTAATAACAAGCATCTATTGCTTCGCAGCTTGAGTCTGTGTGTAAAGGCTGAAGTGTTCAGCGTAAGCGACTGATTACAGTGGGGGAGGCAGTCAGGAAAGCATCTCTGCAGACAGATGAGTGCTTTGCTTAATTCCGACATAATGAAGCTGGATTGGGGAAAGATGTAACATTTCTTTCTGAGAAAATGGCATGGACAAAGGCACAAAGGAGCAAGTTAGAGACATGTATGATGACTCTTTTCAGTTGTAAAACTGATTAGCTCAATACTGAAAAGCTCTATGAGTAGTCTGGAAATAGGACTTGTATTGAAATATGATTGTCAGGAATCAATCTCTCCCCCTCTCTCCCTCTCTCTCTCCCTCTCCTGTGTGTGTGGTACAGGCAATAGCCCCCTCCCTGTTATTCTGACCAAAGTCTTAAGAGTAGCTGTAATGGATGCTGCTTAGGTTAGGGGCCCAACCCTCCCTAGATCTGATTGGCCAGGGAAATACCAGCCTCTGACCAGCATTGCCTAGACCACAAGCTCAGCCTTGGAGCTGAGGGAGGAGGCAGCAGCATCTGACCTAACACGCTGATAGATGGTTGCCCAAGAAAGGTGGGGAAGCCATTGCTAGAAAACCCAGTGTCCATATAAGAGAGAAAGCTGACTGGCAAGAAGGGAATCTATTGGACAGCATGAAAATTAGGTTAAATAAATGAGAGGGCCAAGGCCAGGAAATAGTCAAGTGGTTTAATTGTGGAGAATTTGAACTCGAGTATTATACATACAAATAGAGTTTACATATAGGCATCTGTTTAGCACTGGAGAAATGTCTGTGAGCCTCTTTCGATTAGGGTGATCATATAATTTATGCTCTAAGCTGGGACATCTTTGAGAGTAAAAGGGAAGAGTCAGTGATTACACTATAGAATGGGTGTAAATTGGGACTTTTCCCTAGAAAACTGGGGCAGATGGTGACCCTTCTTCTAAGCAAAGTGGTCAGAAAAAAGCAGTTCACACACACATTTCATGTGTACTACCATTTGACCGTGTTATCATAGCCAAAATCAGTTCCAAGGATCTGTGACTAACCTTAAGGCAATCATGGTAGCCGAACACAAGAGGGACCAGGTGATTGGCAGGACAGCGCTTCCCGGGGTGGAATGCTTTATCAGATGGTAATTTACAAAGCCAGGTGGATCCTCTCCCTTGGGAGACTCCACAGGGCGAGATGCACAGAGCGAGACTAGTTGGAATGAAGCAGAATTTAAAAGAAACTCACAGATAAGGCAATGTGTTAGTCGGTACAGGCTATAGCTCTGTAAAAGATAGAATAAAACATATGTGTCTCAACCTAAAGAAGTTTTTATCTCGTTCCTGCGAGAGGTCAAAGTGGATGTCATTGGGAAGCCCTCGGCACACAGTGATTCTGAGAGCAGAACTCTCCCCTTTGTGGTTCTGCTGTCCCCAAAATGCTGCTTACCTTTTGTGTCAGTCAGCTGGAACAGTAAGAGACTAGAAGAACCTTCGGGTTTCTTAAGAGTCTAGGCCAGGAGGGATTCACATCATTTCCATTCACTTTCCATGGGTGAGTACAGGAAGCACCTAGAGGAGAGAATACTTCCAAACTCATTTTATAGGGCCATTTTATAGGATATACTGATACCAAAACCAGACACAGACACAACAAAAAAACAATATCCCTGATGAACATAGATGCAAAAATCTTCAACAAAATAGTAGCAAACTGAATCAAACAACACATTAAAAAGATCATTCATTGTGATCAAATGGGATTCATTCTAGGGATGAAGGATGGTTCAATATATACAAATCAATAAACATGATACAGTATGTTAACACAATCAAGAACAAAAGCCATATAATCATTTCAGTAGCTGCAGAAGAAGCATTTGCTAAAAGTCAACATCTCTTCATGATAAAAACTCTTGTCAGATTGAAAGAAACATACCTCACCACAATAAAGGCCATATGTGACAAACCCACAGCCACCATCATTTTGAAAAGTTGAAAGATTTTCCTCTAAGTTATGGACCAAGGATATGGAACAGGAACAAGACAAGGATGTCCACGTCCACCATATTTATTCAACGTAGTATTGAATCAAAGCTGGGCTCTGCCGCTCATCATCTGCATGCCTACAAGCAAGCTGACGATGGGTAAGCGTGCACTTCAGAGACTGGAGATGGAAGCTGAAAGCAGCCCACTTCTGCTTGGCTCTCCCTTCTTTGCTGAAAAAATCCAAACCATGCCTCCACTTGACCTCGTAGGATGAGAATTCCACTTACTTCTCAGGATAATTATGCAGGAAGTTTTTTTTTTCAAAATATTAAAATCCAATGGACTCAGTAAAGGACCCTGTTGAAGTGCCATATAGCCCTGTGCTATTGTTTAAAAATGTGTGCTTTTAGAATTCACACAAGATTGCATGGATTGAAATAATAAGGACCTGAATCATTTCTTCTAGGATGCTTATGGGGAAAAATTAAATTCAAATATTCAAATAGCTTTCTTATAGGTAAAGGCAGAATCCTGGTAGTGAAAGTTAACAGCAGTGACTGAGTTTTCAAAGCTCTTTCATATCCATGGTTTTATTTGATCATTTTAACAGTCTTGGGCGCTAGGACATCGTTGTCATTTTTGTTTTGTGTGTGAGAAAATTGAGCCTCAGATGGTTGTGATTGTTGCTGGTCACACGGCTACGAAGTGGAAGAGGCAGGAGTCAAACTGCGGGGCTGCACGTCCCCTTCTGCCTCACAGAGCTGGCACTAAGCACTGTATGATTTCACTTTCATTTTATTAGGCATTGGGTTGGCTGTTTCATTCTGTAAATGTCTCCCAGAAATTACAGTAGTGATAAGAGGGTCATTCAGTTCGTCACATATTTATGGTAGAACTATTATGCTTTTTGATAATGCATTATTTTTATAGTTCTCAGGTACACAAAATGAGATCAGCTTACACTATACGCTTGCCCCGATGAAGAACCATTTATTTAGCATTTCAACTACAGCTGTTCCTATTGCAGAGATCTAAGGCTAACGGTATTCTAAATGGAAAACTGATCCCACAAGACTATCTACTAAAACAGACAAAACTAGGAAGCCAAGTAATAGATCATCTTTAACATAGCTACAGGTTATTCCAACAACCGCTTGAAGTTTAGAAAGACACGCTAGCATTTTCAAGTGATTTCTATTTTGTATACAGATCTGAAAGATTGAATAATAGATTCACACCTTGGAGGACCTTAGCACAAATCATATACTTACTGGCTTGATGTTGGAAGATGCCCTAGTGGAAAATCCATGGCTTACTGCGTTCTCACCCTGACCTGCCAAAGTTATAAAACTGAAATAGTCTCTCTTCTTGAGCCACATTTGTGAGTGGCTCAGTGATGTTTGATTTTTGATCAGTGATCTTTGATGTTACTATTGCAATTGTTTGGGGCCACCATGAACTGTGATGATATGTAAGGCGGCAAGCGTGACTGAGAAATGTCGCAAGTGTTCTGCCTGCTCCATCAACTGGCTGTTCCTTTGTCTTTGTCTCTTTCCCTCTTCTGGGACCTCCCTATGCCCTGAATATTGAAATCAGGCTGAATAATAACGCTACAGTGAACTCTAAGTGCTCAAGCACAAGTGAGAGTTGCATCTCTCTCACTTTTTTCATGTCTGTTTTTCCATTCCTGAGATACTTCACTTAAGGTAACGGCCTCCAGTTCCGTGCAAGTGGCTGCAAAAGACATTATTTCATTTTCTTTATGGCTGAGTAGTACTCCGCGACACATATATGCTACGTTTTCTTTATCCACTCATCAGTTGGTGGGCACTTCTTATGTTGACACCACATCTTTGCAATTGTGAATTGTGCTGTGATAAACATTCAGGTGCAGGTGTCTTTTTGATTAATGGCTTATTTTCCTTCACATAGATACCCAGTAGTGGGATTGCTAGATCTCATGGTAGGTCTACTTTATAACATTATAGCCAATAGAGGCATTTTCCACTTGAGTTTGCTTCCTTTCTTCTAAAAACATATGATATTTCTTGCAGGCAGGGACAATATTATATTGATATATTTGTATTTTAAAATTTTTGATTATTATGGATACATAATAGTAGGTATTTATGGTGTACATGTGATTATTTGCATACAGGCTTACAATGTGTAATAATCAAATATGGGTAATTGGGGTACCCATCACTTTGAGCACTTATCATTTCTTTGTGTTAGAAACTTTCCAATTCTGCTCTTTTAGTTATTTTTAAATATTCAATAAATTATTGTTAACTATAGTATCTGTTCTCTAGTTTTTGACATAGTGTCTTGTACAGTAGTGTTCAGTAAATGTATACTTAAATGAAAGAATAAATGAACTAATAGAAAGATCAGTGATAAGACCCAGGCTTCACTCTACTTATCCCCAGATGTTACAGTTTTCTCATCCATAACACGAAATAATGCTTTAAAATATTATTCAAGTTCCAATTGGTCTTCAAATCTATTGAAATATATTTATGTTTCATTAGTTTGAATGTAAAAAAAAATGAGACTTCAACAGCAGTGACTCAAGCATATCCCATAGTCTCTCATTCAAACGGTTTTCCTTCTTTTTCTCCCTTTTTATTATATTCAGGTGAGTGTTGATACAGTGGCTCCTCCTTATCCACAGAGGAGTATGTTCCAAGACCCCCAGTGGATGCCTGAAACTGCAGATTGTACCAAAACATATATACACTTTGTTTTTTCCTATACATACATACTAAGGTAAAATTTAATTTATGAATTAGGCACAGTAACAGATTAACAATGACTAATAATAAAATGGAACGTCTATAACGATACACTGTAGTAGAAGTCGTGCAAATATGTTCTCTCTCTCTCTCTCTGTCTCTCCCCCCCCCTCAAAATTCCGTATTGTCCTGTACTCACCTATTTCCAGACTGTGGTTGACAGCGGGTAACTCAAACTGGAAAGTAGGATTGCAGATGAACGGGGAACTACTGTATTAGTAACCTCAAATGTGCCTCCATGACATTCTGGATCTGTGGCAATTTTTTATTCAATACTTTAATCATAAAGTTTAGAGATCAAAAGGACTAGGAAGAGATCTAATCAAACCTCATCACTGTACAAGACAATTAACTGAGTCTCAGAGAAAATAAGTGTTTTTCTACTTCTCTAAGTGACCTCTTGCTAAGTGCAAAAGCCTTTGAGTAGCGAAGTAGAAAGGATACTAAAGGTAAAAAGAGAACAAAGGTAAGTGAAGCTTCTCTTCCCCTCTCACTTACCTTCTGGAGCAGAAATATTAAGAATATTAACACTGGAAGAAGAGATTTATAAAGTAACTATGTGTGGTGTCCTTGAGGGTATAAATATGTCCATCAATGTAAAACCTTTAACATCAGGCCCCGTTTTCTTCTAGCCTCTGTGGTTTTTTTGCAGTTTAAAAGAAAAAAAAAAGAAAAAAGAAAAGAATCATATTTTAGGGAAAGTTTAATTGAAATAAGGAGTTTTTAAAATTGTTTTTATCCAGTGAGGCCATTGAAGAAAATTTGTTTAAAATCACATTTTGAAAATGCAACCAAGGTTATCTTTAACACAATTTGATTTAATTGAAGTTTTTATTAACACAAAATAAAATTTGATTTTTAACACTAAATAAAACAAAAAAATAAAATCACAAAAAGTTTTCTACTTGTTTCTTTTTTGAAATGGTACTTATTTCAATGCCAATGTTAAAGTTTCAAAGAGCCCATATTTCTTACAACTAAACCTCACAGTGAATTTGAAACTAGTTAAATTAATTAAATAATTATTTAGATATTTAAATAATTAAATAAATGATGTGATTTTACTTGTGTATATGTACACCCATATGTATATGTTTAATTCTTATTCAATGCAAAAGTTGTTTTATATCCTTAGAGCAAAGAAGAACCTTCCATCCTTAAGCCATAATTTCTTTGCATTTAATACATCTATTTATCTCTGTTTCTCGCTTTTCTGTAAGACAAGGCTAGTAGATAAGTACACTTAGATAGAACTAACCTCAATTCTGCCTGTAACTTTTAACATGAAGTCATTTTCTAAAAATCATTTGCCTTAACTCTCTCCATGATTAATTGAATAATCTTTTCTAGGGATTACTTCATAAAGTGAACTAGAAAAAGAATCTATCTCAGTTGTCTATTAAATGTATTTCGTTAAAAAACTAAGTCGAGTTTCCACAAATGGGTAGGAATAATTGGCAGGCAGCTGTCCCCTGTGAAGTGGAGGAGGACACCAGTGGAACACTGGCAGTGTTGGTGGCAGACAATTTAATTGTTCAATTTGTGTCCATTTAGGATCTTGTCTATCTTTAATATCATCTGACAGCACTTTTAGTTGTATTACTTGCTAATTGAGAGTGAATGCAGAAAAATAGAAACTGACAAAACATCCTTTTAGCTTTATAGTGGTATTGTGTCTATGAGAAATGGAAATAGACAGAGAGGGTGGAGGAAAAGGAGAGCGGGAAAAGACCCACAGAATCTTAAATTTTATATGTATTTTGTATAAAATTCTAATGTTTTTTTTTACTTTTTTAATTTCAGCATATTGCAGGGGTACAAATGATTAGGTTACATATATTGCATTTGCCCCCCCCAAGTCAGAGCTTCAAGAGTGTCCATCCCCCAGGCACTGCGCACCACACCCATTAGCTGTCACTGTTCTGATCCCCTCCACTCCCCGCCACCTGCTTGACCCCCGGTGAATGTTACTACCACATGTGTGCATGAGTGATGATCAGTTAGTACCAATTTGATGGTGAGTCCATGGGGTGCTTGTTTTTCCATTCCTGTGATACTTCACTTAGTAGAATGGGCTCCAGCTCCATACTCCCCATTTTTGTGCCTATCAATCAGTCAATACCTTTCAAGCTCGATGCTTCCCTAGAGAAATTTAATGTTGACCTAAGAAGACAGGGACTCTAGATGGCATTTTTAAAAGTGATTTTTTTTTGTCACATTTCTAAAATTATCCAGAAACCCAAGCGGTGCTTTTTTTTTTTTTTTTTTGGAGTGTCCAGGTTTTTTTTCTTTCTTTCTTTTTTTTTATTGGGGGGAAACTACAAAGCATTTACAGTACAATGTTTACAGTCACAATTTGTAGTGAGCTGATTTCCCAAAATATATTACCACTCAAGGCTGAGGCTGGAGATACAGGGAAGCAGAGCCTGAGCTAACTT